>VZTE01005137.1:1414043-1453950 GCA_013397775.1 Eulacestoma nigropectus | reverse complement strand
GGATCGCCTCCCCCACCCCGCCCGGCGCCTCCGCAGCGGCCGCCACTTCCGGGCCCGGCGCCCGCCCGCCCGCGCGAGGGAACACGTGACCCGCGGGGCGGGGAGCGGCCGGCTCGGGGTCACGTGACGGGCCGCGGCTCGCGCTGTGGGCGGGCAGCGGAAGGGCCGGGGAGCGCCGGGCCCTGGCTCCGCCCGCCCGCGCTGCGCCTTCGGCTGCGCGCACCGGCGCTGGCTCCTGCTGGCCCCTGCTGGCCGCTCGCCTCCGCCCTGCCGTCCTGCGTTTCACGCTTAAAGCTGAAACCCACTTTCCTGCTGAATTGTTCTTTCCGTTAAAAAAAGTTCTAAAACTCAAGGTCTTTCTGAGGCCCTTATTCCCACCTCTCTGACTCCCACAGGAGCCTCCAGCTACTTTGGGTTTATAGTTTCTCCCTCCTTTGCGACTGGGAGATTGTGTATTGCCCACACCAATCGCATTTTCTTCAGTTCATATTTCAGACAGAAGAGCTGCCTGACCTGATTCTCCGTGGAAGCGAGGAGGAGCATAAGGCTGACCCACAGGGCCAGGCGGTAGAAGGGGAGCTCGCTGGTCCCAGTTCCGCAGAACTATTACCCACCCTTGCACTGACAGCTCCCCTCTCCAGGCTCAATTGCAGCTCTCCAGCTAACCCAAAATGAACACATTCCCAGTTTCCTCTCTGCACAGTATTTCCCTGCACTCTTAACAGCACCTGCAGCTGTTTCTAGGCTGACATCTGGACAAAACACAGCATCAGCTCTCCAACACCAGTATGACCAGTGTACTAACTTAAGTAGCTGACTGCCTCTTGTTCAGGAAACACCACGACTGAAAATGGGCATCAGATGCAAGGACCAGCTTTAGGTATGAAGCAGCCTTTTAAATAAACTTTAGCTACACACTGTCTGCAAGCTTCTTACTGTAAATCAAGTAGCCTGGGAATTTGGACTTGGATCTAAAAATTGTCATCATTTTCATTCACTGGTGTAATAAAAGAATAAATCTGCCAAGCCCTTCATCACTTTTCTAAGCACAGGCACCTCTGTATGCATACTTGAGCTTACTAAAAGCGGTGTGCAACATCCCTGAAAAGGTTCAGGTTAGAAATAATATTTTGGCTTTAAATGCTTAAAATTTGAAGCAGCTTAACTGAAGTTATGAGGTCTTTATTCCTACAGCTGACAAGTCTGAGTTCTGCATGCTTGCTCTGAAGAAGCTGCCTTCTTCCTGAATCCAACTCTTCACTTAGTATGCCAAAAGAACAAAATTGGATGTAGGATTTTACAGCTGCTTGACAACAGACTTCTCTGACCTGGAAAGTTGGTTATTAAAATTTGATTTATTGATGGGATATTTTGGTAATTTAAGTCAGCACCTGAAACACTCACCTGTTCAAGGCAATCACATCTGTAAACAGTAGGCTGCCAATGGTTTATAGAAAATAAAAGAGTAGGAAGGGGGACTCCTAGATAATCAGGACACTGTCTCCAGAAGACAACTGGGAGTGAAAGGTTCCAGTAAGACCTTTATTGCAACACAGAGTTGACATGTTTTTGTATTTAATAGAAAGTATTTGGTCTCTTGGTAGTGAAACGTGGTTTGTGCTGGCGACGCAGAACTCTGTGTGGCAGCGGGAACTTGATTTTAGAATCCTGCAAGAAAAATGTTTCTATATTAATTGAGGTATTAGATGAACAACAGAAAATAGTTTGCAATAAATAGCCAAGCTGTATTCAGTGACTAATGTATGCTTAGAAAAGTAATCCATCCACAAATTAAGATATACTTTACAGGACTTAACAAATACTTTAATTCTGCATTCTTTTTTTCAAAGTAATGCCAGTAAAAGGCATGTGTTTTCTGCACCATAACATGTATTTGCTTTATTATGACTTTCTTCCAAATATTACCAGTAGAAGCCTTGATCATAATATACCATAATCATAAACATATGCACCCAAGTTTGGTTCCTGCCTTATTTCTGGCTGCAAAGCAAACCTAGAGCACACAAGAGAGATCTCCTCTTCCAGTCCAATGTTAGACCAGGACCCACTGGCCACTGCAGTGTTGGCTCACTTACATGGAACTGCTTGACTGCTGGTCTGCGGCACTTGCTGGCAGCAATTTCCTCAACCTTCATGATCTGAATAGAGTGAGCACGGGCACGATGACGGGCTCCCATATCACGGTCTGGAAAAACAAAACTCATTAAAAATAAATTTTACGACATTTTCAGTTGAAGAATCTTACAGCCTTTTGTTCAAGAAATGTTCATAGTGCCATCTACAACTTCTAAGATTTCTGATCAGCTGTAATTAAAATCACCGTTTCATATTAAAGTAATGGCACAAATATCACAAAACCAACAAGCAGCAGCAAATTCTTCCAGTAAGTTCTAAGTAAGCTCCTCAACAGGAAGTGTCATCTTACTCTTCTGGTCCAATTTCAAGAACACATGGACACAATTATTACACCTAGGACTATTTAATCTCTTGCAAGAGAAAAAAAATCCTGTGACTCGGAATCAACACTGAAATATGATTACTGGAAAGACACATGAACTTCAAAACAATTTCCCTTCCAACAGGAAGGTGCAAGTAAAGGTAGGACCTGAGGATATCTTTACTTTTATTAAAATTGACCAGCAACAGAACCATGAATTGATGTTCATCCCACATAATCCGGCTTTCAGAACAGGAGGAAGCATCTGTACTTGGGCTACCTGAAAATTCCTCTCTTCAGCAGTGCAAATCACTGGCTTCAAATCACATCCGTAGCTAGCTCCACAAGGTATGTCTGTTGAAACACTACTGTGCTTCCCATGAAGATGAAACACACCTATTAAAAACTTACCTGTCACAACTATTCTTGAACATAAAAGTATCAGTCATTGTATCATGAAAAATAAGCTTCTCGGGTCTCTCAAAGCAATCCTTCGGTATGTGAATTAACAGGGATTATCGTACATTAATGTAGAACCTTAAATTTCACTTTCAATAGCACTTCAGCTTTTGAAAGGCGACAAGATACATTTAATATTTGCACACATGACAAGAATATCATTATTAAGAACAATATTCTTTGGGTTTTTATGTGCAATCTGTAGTGCTTATAACACCTTGGAGTCAATTATCAACAGTACCTACTATACAAATGGTCTATTTCTCAAGCACTTCACAAAACAGACTGAAATCAGGATAACCATTATTTCTCCCTGAAATGAGGCAATGAGATCTTGGAATAACAATATGGGGTTTTTCCTGTGGTTTTTTTTTTCCCTTTTTCTCCAAAAGACAGATACTAGTATGTTCCACACAGTCTCTGAAATACTCTCTTTACAAGACTTGGGAAGATATATTCAATTATCTTAAAACAGCACAGTGTATGAAACACATACAGCACCTAAAAAGTTATTAAATTTTCAGTTTGTATAGCAAAACCCATTACTAGAATTGTAGAAAGACACACCAAAATGAAGTGGGAATATTTTCCAGTCAGAAAAATTATATAAAGAGAGATAACAAGTCAGATACCACATGTATAACAGATAAACATCTATGGAATATCTGGCAAACCCTTCATTTTTCCAGTGTTTCAGTTATTTTACCATTTTACCATGGATTAAGCCAGCATGCTTTATGACCAGTTTGAGATTTAATCTTCTGCTTATATACCGATCCTACCATTTTATACCTCAAACAGTTACATATACTTACAGCACTGAGTGACAGCACCCGCAGTAGTCAAATCTCTGTACTCCCTGTACATGTTGTGGGTTCCACTACGAGAATCATAGCGTAACCAAATACCAAAATTTTTTACCCGCAGAGGGGACTTCTCATACACCTGGAATTACACAAGAATATGGAAGTGCTTAGAGATAATGTACTATCACCATTTTACAATTTTAATAACAAATATTTTAGAGCTCTAACAAAACCACTGTTTTAAGTCTTACTGTCAAAAAACAAGTCTTTGCTCTCTTTCTCCTTACTAACATAGCTGTCTTGGTAATTCAGAGTGGAAAGCTTTAGTAGTTCAAAGAAAAATACAAGATTTCAGCTCTAAAGAGTGTTCTTGAAGTATCAAGACAGAGGAGTGTAAGCATACAAACATCACTTTCCCAGGGTTATGAATATCCAGACGCCTCTTAAAAGGTATACGCAACAATGAACCATGTCTAAGAAGAAGAGAGCAACACATGGCTTATGATTTTGAAACAGTGAGTTTCTATTTAGTTTACAGGACACATACCACTACTTGTAAAAACCAAACTGGTCACTCTTTTTCACAGCAACTGAAAGACGAATGGATTTCAACCACACCCCCAATAACTGCGATTCCTATAAAATCCTTCCACATAAACGTGCTGGAATTCCATAAGAACCTCCCACGTTTTTAGGTTTTTAATCCTTCACCTGGCCACAGTACACAATTTCTCCAGAAGACTTCTTCATCTTCTTCAGCTGAGAAACAAAGTACCAGAACCGGGACTTGGCGACGACATGGTTCGGAGCGAAGATCCGCATGCGGTACAGAGGAGGCGTCGTGCATTTCGGCGTGGGCAGGCAGCGCCCGACCACCTTGTACTCCCGCAGCTGGAGGGATACGAAACACAGGCGGCCCGCAAAGTGAGTGAGCCGCGGAGCCGTTGCCGCGCCCGCCCCGCGCCGAACCCTAGGCAGGATTCGTGGCCCCAGAATTAGGAACAAAGCGACGAGAGGCGCTCAATCCAGAAGCGGAGAGAGCCCCTGGCGCCGGGCGGGTCGATCTCCCCGCGGATGTCCCCGCGGTGCCGCCCGCCGATCTGGGCCCGCACCTGGCGGGAGCAGCGCCGCCGCCATGTTGGCTGCTCGCCGCCTCACGGGCCGGGCGGTGCCGTTCGGTCATGCATGAGCCGCTCTCGAGCGCTACAACCCGCCATCGCCGCCCTCCCAACGGCCACGTCGGCCCCACTCCCGGCCCCGGCTGCGCCCGCCGGGCCCCGGCCCGTACTCACGGTGCCCGACGCCTTCATGGCGCTCCTCCGCCGCGGCCCGCAGGAAAGGAAAGGCACGGCCGCGTGCGCCGCCGCCTCACGTCAGTCACCCGGCCCCGCCCCCGGCGGCCCGCGCGGCGATTGGCTGCGAGCAGCGCGCTATTGGAGGACGCTGCTGTCAGTCTCCGCGCGCGGCCCTGGGTTCCGGGCTGGCGGCGCCGCGTGGCTGGGCCCGGCCGGCGCTCGTCCTGCCCCGTGCGCTGTCGGCAGCCCGGCCTCGGCCCCGGCCCCCTGTTCTCATCACCGAGGCCTCGGGCCTGCATGGTCCCGATAGGAGACCTCGCTGTGCGAGACCCCGTGTGCCGCCGGCCCTGCTGGTGTTGGCGCGGGGGACGTGGCAGGGACGTTCCAGACGGAGACACCGCACTCCCCTGGAGGCGGTAGCCGGGAGCGGAGGGCTCTCGGGGGAACCTCTCTCGCCCGTCGTCCCCTGGGAGAGCGAGGTCAGTGGCTACCGTGAGGTTGCTCCTGTGGATCGCCCCCACGGACTCAGTTCCATGGGATCCCCCGTTTTGCGGCTGGTGCCGCTGGGCGGTCGCTCCGTGGTGCACCATGTGCGGGCAGCGGCTCTGCTGGCAGGACAAGCGTCTCGAGCGTTGGGCGCCTCACGCCGTTGAGAGCTGCGCTGCCGTAGCCACGGGACAGGAGCGGGTTTTGCTTTGAAAGACAGTTTAACTGCAGCGTGGCTGGGACGGGTTTGTAATGCAATTGTTCACGTTTAGATCGGTTTTTAAGTCTGGCCTGACGGCCACGCGGGCGTGTGAAGACGCTAACCCCCGTACACGGCACTGCGTTGCAGAGCCCTATGCGCAGGAGCCCAGTGCCACATGTGCAGACACAGCTAGATCGCTCCTCACGGACAAGCCCACGCCAGCCCGGGCCCTGCCCTTTGCGCGCCCCCAAGCGGGCCCCTCCGGCCGCTACTGCGGAGCTCGTACCAGCGGCCCGGCCCAGCCCCGCCCCGCCCCGCCGACGCAGCACGATTTCCAGGTGCTGGAGGCAGTTCGGGGGCGTGCTGGGACAGCTCTAGTTTATTCGGCCACTGCGGTCGGTTTTACGGCGGTGCCGGCGGCACCGAGGTGGGGGGTGGGACTACGGCTCCCAGGTTGCCCCGCGGCCGGGGCACATCCCGGCGTGCCCCGCGGGCGGCCGGCTTGGCGAAGAGGGGCGGTCCTGTTTCTCCTCCTCCGCCTCCCGCCGCCAGCCGAGGCGGCACGGCCCGGCCCGCTCCGCTCCCTGTGCTCGTGGCGGCTGCGGAGCCGTGGGGGTGGGCGGGAGCGCTGACGGCGGCGATGGAGCACTGACCGGAAAGGTACCGGCGGAGGGGCGCGGGGAGGACGCGACACGCGGCGCGGGTGACTCAGCCCGGGGGGGAAGGAGCAGTGTGGGCTAAGCTGGCGGCGCCCGTGGGCTCCCGGGAGTCCCCCGGCCGGTTTCCTCAGCCCGGTGCCGCCTCCCTAGCAGCCGAGAGGCTCTGGGGAAGAAAAGGAGGCACCTCCGTGTCCGCCTGGCCCCGCTGTTGGGGGACAGCGGGGGCCGCAGGCGGCCTGGCCCCGCCGATCCCGCCCTGCGAGTGCCACGAAAAATATCTGGTTTTCTCTATAATGCACGCTGTAGTCCGCGGTGCGGTTCTGTTTGCTGGAGCTGCCGCCTCGGTGGCTGGCTATCCGCTGTGGTTCCGGTGGGGAAAGGAAGAAATCGTAGGACGGCAGCGTGAGGGGGGGGAGGGACCTCCCCGCACCTCCATATTCCGCTGGTCCCGGCGTGGTCGGAGCGGTGGGTCCCCGCCGCGAGTGGGAGGGCTGGGTCGCTCCCAGCGGCCCGGGATTGCGCTGGAGAGGGTTAAGGACAACCCGGCGGCTGCGCCGCCGACCTGGAGGCGGGGGGCTGTGAATTCCCGACGCCCGCCCCGGCTGCGCTGCGGAGTGGTGATGGATCTCCCCAGCCACAGGAGACCGGGCTCTGCCCGAGTCTGGGGCGGGGGCAAGGAGGCCTTACTCCTTAAGGGGAATTCCTGCCAGTAAAATTGTGTCTAATTTTACTTCCAGAAAGAAAAACTTCTAGTCCAGTTGAAAAGTTGTCGAAGTAGCAGTAGTTACACAGCTGTTGGCTTTAACCGCGTGTTAGATCAGTGTAAAGGGTCTAGAGCCCAGAGGCTGTAAATATGCCCAGGGTTTGTAGCAAGCAGAACCGCCAAAAAGATTGTAAAAGATGAATTTTAATGTCTTTGTTTTATTAGACAACTTGAGGAAATTTAAATGAGGCACGCCACTGGTTCCCCCTGTGCTATCACATCTTGTAAATGTGTAAAATGCCTGTTGCACATGAAGCTTTCTTTAATTGCTGATTGTTCCCGTGGTTAGCATCTATAGTTAGAATGCTCTGAATGCTTTCATTATTTCATCTGTATCGAAGTTATACACTTAGACCACATTTGTGTCGTTAATTGGGCAGTCTTTCCCACTTGAAGTGCATTGGCTTTTTTTTTTTTCCCTCCTTTCCAGTATGAAAACAATCTTTACTATCAAATGCATTTTTAAGTATTTAGGAGGCGGAAGGTAGTAAACTATTCTGATGAGACATACCTGTATGACTTCACTGGTAAGGAACTGCATCCTCCTAATTTACTGTAAGATGAGTTTGCCAGCCGACATGGTGTACTGGTTAACAAAAAAATAATCTCTAAGTAAATAAGATAATACTTTCTGCACAGCTGCATATTAACTATTAATGTTATCAATTGTTTTTATAAACAAAACTGGTTTTAATGACATGTTTGATGTTATACCTAAGTGCATTTTGCAGTGGATTTTGTGAATTATTAGTACTGTTAAAATCACAGTTCAGTTTTGCTTTTGAAATGTAACTGGCTGGTTAAATAGATTCGTGGTAGAAAAGCTACCTGCTTAAGGAAAACCATGAGGCATGAAAAGCTATTTATTAGCTTTCTCAAGAGGCTCATTCAAATATTATATCCCATTAATTGTCTTTTAGAGTTGGCTAGTCAAGATGAAACTGAGAAAAGGCTATATGATAGAAATTGAAATTTTAAATACGCTCATGAGGCATTTAGAAAATTGGTAGAACTGATTGGCATTGCTGTTAGCAATAACAAGTGAAGAGAATACATGTTTGAGTTACGTTATTTTTAATAGCAAAATTTGTCACCCAGCTATAAATCATCTACCCAAAAGACAGTAATGTATTGATATCAGCAGGAAAATATGCAAAAAAAAAGCTTCTGTATATTAGATAGCTGTGTAACTCTGGACCAGACCCTAATCAAAAGATGCTATTAAAAAAAAAAAAATCATTTTCCCTGGAGCATTTTATCTTTTTTTGATGTGGCTCTTCTGGATGTTGATTATGGGGAAAACAGATTGAGGGCTGGGGCTACAGAGGGAGAAGACTCAGCACAGCAAGTTTAATCCCTAAAGATTCTGCCCCTGAGGGAGATCACTGTGACTAAGGCAGTCTGTGAAGTTTCTTTTGCCACGAGTCATCACTTTGTTCCAGACTTTCTGGTTTCTATACTGCTGAAACCTGCAAAATTTTTTTTGTATGAACTCAATTTTACTTATTAAATTGCTTTTCATTATGCACTTTGGCATAGTGTATTCTGTCTTGACTCTGTTACCACATTAAATTCTGGGCTCTCCTTTTCAGTTCTGCTTGCTGTTGCTTGTCACTGTGCCACCTTTCTTCCCGTGGGGGAGGGTGAACAGTAGAGCATGCCCGAGATGCAATACTAAGAAATTAAAAGTTCTACCCATGGGTATGTAGGCAGCATCGAACCACAGCTCCTTTGTATTTCTTCTCTTCCTCTTGTCTCTTCCTTTTCCCTACCTCCTACATACTTACATAACAAGGCCTGATTTCAGGCCTAATTAACTATGTTACCGTGGGGGGGGGGAGGTGGGGCAGAGATCTGAAGGATAGATGGATTTTTGTCCCCTCTTGCTATTTAACAGCATCCTAGTATTTGACAGAGAAGTTTTAATTTTTTCTAATTCTCTGTGTTTTACTAGAGCATTGCAGAACAGCCTATAGAGGCAAGCCATCTTTAGAACATTTGTCTAGCTCACTTGTTGATTTTACACTGAATTTTCTAAATAAAAATCATTGCTAGTAAATCAGCACCCATCAGTAGGAACAGAAAACTTTTGTTAACAACTCAGTATGGTGTATTTTGTGGTTAATTTCTAAGACACTTGTATGTGCTTGCTTTAGAAGAAAGACCTCCTAATGACTTTGCCCTCACCGTGGGAAATACTTCATAAGTGGGTTTATGAAGCATCTTGACTATATTGGAGTTGAGCAGAGTTTTGGTTTTTGTTTTGTTTTGGTGGTTTTTTGGGTTTTTGTTTGGGTTTTTTTGTTGTTTTGTTTTTTTGGAGTTTTTTATGTTTTTTGTTGTTGTTGGTTGGTTTTTTTGTTGTTGGTTTTTTCTTTTGTTGTGGTCTTTTTTAGTTTTGTGGTGGGGGAAAAAAACAGTGGTCTTTCATTTAAGGAGTGATTTATGCATATGTCTTTATCTTGCTGAAACTTCCACATGCTTGAAATTTAAGCCTTTCAGTTGAATACTGTCCATAATGCCATCTTTCTGTTAACTAACTTCTCTTTTCAAGGGAACTGAAAAACAAGAAGACTTTAAAATTTCCTTATTCAGTACAAAATGCAGTACTGTGAAAAGTTGATTAAAGGACTTAGAATTCCGGTATCTGTATCGGAAGTATATGCATTCATGTTTAGTTGGAGTACATTGTTTGAGGTTTGTGGGCCATCTTGTGTCATTGTTGCTGTCCTGGTTTTGATTTTTGTAGTTCCGCTGAGAAAATAAAATTTCTCTGTTTACAGATGATCGTATTTTCCCCTCTAGAAGAAGTGGGCAAAGCCGTTAGGAACAGGAGTCAACGAATATAGCAATAGAGATGGATGAACAAGCCCTTTTAGGGCTAAACCCAAATGCTGATGCAGATTTCAGACAAAGAGTATGTAATTAATTTTCTTTTCTCTCTGATAACTGGAGGTGGCATTGCAGTGCAAAAATCTCATGTTTTCACAGGCTGAGGGGGTTTTGGTGGGTTTGTTTTGTAAACCAACACATAAGGTTTGTGGTGGCAAGTACAAAACAAAGTTGTGTTGCAAACATGTAAGCTGAGGGTTGTGTATTATCAATCCTGTTACACTTCAGTTCAATTGTACTTAACATGCATAGAATTTATTTTTCTGGACTCTGACTGTTTGAGTTTTTTCAGTTCTTTGTACCTGTTGCTCAGCTCCTTACATAGGTTCTCATGGAATGAAAATCAGCCACAGAAAACAATTTGCTTGAAATTGGCCTATTGATTCTTAGATATTTTTTAACTATAATTTTAGTGGATTACCTAGCTTTAGTGTCTTTTTAATGAAATGTGTGGGTTTAATTGTATTGCTGTAAAGTAGGTTAAGAAGGTAATCATGGTATGTGGGTAATATTTACTGCATAAGAGATGCTCTTAGGAAAAGACATTATTATTTATATAACTATTTATTGAGTAATTATCTCTGCCTGCTGATTACCATGTTGATTTAACTGTCTACAAGGTAACTTCAGTAAGATCTTTCAGGAATGAGGATGTTAACACCATGGTTTTGTGTTCATAAAAACAAACCCTGGAATGTTTAAAACAGTTAGAAATGTAGTTTGATTTGCTAAGCAACCTGTTAAATATGTTGGTTCTGGGTATTTGTCCTTTTAAAAAGGATAGATATAGCTAATCTTTAGTGATCTGTTGATAGAATATCACTAAAACGAAGCTTTTAGATTTATTGACCTCTTAACTATGCAGTCTGCCCAGTTTTGAAATATTTCATCGCAGAAGGGAGCCTACCTTTTCCACTGTCATGCAAGATGTAACATAAGGGAAGTATCAAACCATTTCTAGTAAAACAATATATTAAGTATAAAAAAATCATTAGTACTAACTACAGGAAGTGAATTCTTATTTTAGAACTTACTTCTGAATAATTACTTTGGGAGATGACTTTGGTGAATGGAAACCTTTAAGAACTAATGCAAAAAGCTGCCTCTAAAAATATCCAACAGCCAAACCTCCACCTTGAAATACAGGCATTCATAGAATTGAAATAATGTTGTTAATCTAATCTCTGCTTCAAAACTTGTTTTACTGTTCTATATTACAGGCCACACTGAGTCTTAAAGCAATTAAATCAGGTTACCTGTTGTCAAAACTGTTAAAGTCCTAATAAGTAACTTGATTATCTAATGTTTGGTAGAGGTTTTCTTGATTTCTGTAGAAGATTCATAAACTGACAGTTGTCCAGGTGGTCAGTGTTTCAGTGTTTTTTGAGCTTGGGGTGTGGAATACAAGCAAAGTGGTGCAACAAAAATAGCGAGTTGTTTTCAGTGAAGTATCTAAATCACCACTTCTTTAGAATTTGTGGAAGGAATTTTAACTTGGATGTGAACTTCCACCTAAATGGAAAGGCCCTGAGCAAGCTGCTCCAGTCAGCTGTATCTCTGGAGGTTCCATCTAACCTCAACACTTTTGATTCTATGGCTTCTGTATTCAAGTAACAAAAATCTTTGTATTGAATATGCAGTGGAAATGGGTACTGATGATATTAGCATTTGGAAAAAACCCACTCAGTGTTAAGGTGATTAGGGAGCCACTGGAATGTATCCAAATAGTGTTGGTTTTTGGAAGGAGCGCTGTTTAAATATAAGGGCAAGTGTGGATGGGGGATGTATTGCTATGTGCTTTGTTCTTTCTTAAGCGAAACCTACCTCGATTTTTGCAGGCACTAGCCTACTTTGAGCAGCTCAAGATATCTCAGGATGGTTGGCAAGTCTGTGCAGAAGCATTAGCTCAGAGTATATACAGGTAATGTAACTAATAATTTCTTATTTTCATTAGTAATATGTGTGGGTCTGATTTAGCTGTGCAGCATAATAGGCAACCTAAATTGTTGAAAGTTAATATGGTCTTCATACTATTTTTAGTATCACAGTTGATCAGTGGCCCCTGTATAATGCCTTTCAAGGAAGAAGAGTGTATAGATTAAACTCCATGATACTTTAGTAGCCTAAAGACTGCTGGTGTTTGAAATCCAGGGGAAAAGAAGAGCTGAACATTGCCCACTGTGAGATTATAGACTTTATATGCAGTAATCTCCTAAGTAGTTCCTCAGTGCTGTTCTGTGGAGTATATCATCCCATTTTTCAAGATGCAGAGTGTGTAATCACCACTATTTTTGCACATAGTTGTGTATTTACATCAAAAATACTAGGTTGTCACTGTTTTATAGAATAATTCAATTTGGAAGGTAATTGAGGGGTGCATATCTCCTGAATAACAGCAGTAGTTTACAGTGAATGCTTTTTTGTAAATGATTTATCAAAACTGACTCCAGCAGAATATGTAGTAATTAAAACCACATAATATTAGAAATTATAATCTTTAAAAAGTACATTATGATTGTTGTAAGTTTTAGATAATAAGATGAAAAAGCAGTGTGAATGACAGAGCATGTGGAATGTCTATTCTTAATTTCTACCTCAGTTTGTCTTTACCTTTGATTTTTAAGGTGCAGTGTACAACTTGCAGTTAGGGTAGTAGTGGGCCTTGAACATACTATTGAAGCCTGACATGTTTTTATAAGGACAGGAAACAGTAGGTATTGTAGTTTTGTTTGTTCAATACTGAAATCAAACCATAACAACTAGGTGGCTATAGAAAAAAAGACTAGTATCAAACATAAATATTAGTTTAACAGTTGCTCATTTCTACCAGATTAACTGCTCAATTATTTGACATTTTTATTTTGAAGTAGCAGTAGCAGCAGGTTTGGTTTTTTCTGGTGCCAAAGAGGCAATCTGATTGTAATATTTGAGGAATTTTTTTCTTCACAGAAATGTGTACCATATTGCTTCCAGTAACAGAATTTTCTTTTCTAGTGATGATCACATCAAGTTCTTCTGCTTTCAAGTTCTGGAACATCAAGTTAAGTTCAAGTGAGTAATTTTTCTTGACACCACCCATATACATCTATTTAATTTTCTCTTTTTATTCTGCTTGCAAATAAAATTATTATGGTATCTGTTGCCTAGTTGTGGTTGATGAGGTGTCTGTAGTCTGGTCCCGAGAGCTTTCTTGTATTGCTTTACCTTTTCCTTGGAGAGTTTTTGAGCAGCATGTTCTGCTCTCAGCTAGTCTAACACCTTTGTATGGCCCAGTGCAGACCCAGTTAGCAAGGACTGCTTGAAACTTAGCTGTTCCTGTCTGGAGATTCAAGCCTTAATCTGTACTCTCAATGATTTTTGCAGCTGTGCTCTGTACAGAGTTCTGGACTTCAGACAGAGCCCTCCCTATTTATTCAGTAACCATGGCAGAGATGTTGAGAAAGTAGTCTTTTCACTGACTGGTGGTTTCATAGAAGCATAATTCTAGGGAAAAATACTTTTTAATAATATAGATTTCACTGCACGTAACTGTATTTTTTTTCTCACTTTGGGCTCCTTTGGTCTGGAATTGAGCAACATGGAATCTTTGAATATCATCGTGACTGTAATACACTGAACGTGTGGGTCAGGAGTTTAGATAGGAGTAAGACGTATTTTGTGACTGATTTTTAGTTAGGTGTGAGTGCAAATGTTAAAGACTTTTTTATTTACCTAATTTTACCTCACTGTCCACTTTCCTCTGCTTGTTTCATTACTGTCACCTGCTTCCTGCAGTACGTTTTCTCTTGTTTTCCTGCTCCTTTTTTTCTTCAAACGTTTTCGGTGGGGTGCTTTTTTCTTGTCTTTAATGAATAGTTGGCTGTGACAGGAACACTGGAGTCCCATTCAGCAGTCATTCGTATTAAGGACTCTACAAGCCTATAGGTAACTCTCTTTTCAGTAGAGTATTCTCAGCTTCACTAGTCCTGGCAGAGGTAGGGGTAGTATTTGAGGTGGGCTGGATATAATGTCAAAATTTGCCAGTACTGTATGTATGGCAAAGCAGAATTACTTCCTTGGGTTTTTTGACATAAGTCTGATAATAAATGTAGTATAGGTCAGATCAGTGAAGGACTTCTTGTACTCACTAGTGATAGTCTTCAATGTGTAGTAAACAAGTTCAAGCATATACAGATGTCTCTTCCTTCTCCACTTGGCTTATGGTCAAATGTGAATTTTTATCAGGGTCTTAAGTCCTGTCCCTGATAGAGCAGCCTTCCTGCAAAATTTCAAGCTTCTACTCCAATACAGGAGGCAGTAATGCCTCAAAATGTGATCCATTAATATGGGTAAAAGTATTTTTCATTATTTTTGCCTTTGAGTCAAAATAACATGCAAACATGCAAATAGCATGTAAATTGCTGTCCTAGAAACCTTTCATTCACGTTAATGTGGAGCATTGTATACCATATAAGAGTTTTTGCTTTACTGAGTGTTGGGCCTTGTCATGAAGCACAGTTGTATTTTGACCTCAATATTTTTTGTTTCAGATACTCTGAACTTACTGAAGTCCAGCAGCAGCTAATTAGGGAAACACTCATAACATGGCTGCAAGCACAGGTGCGTATGTCCTTCACAGCAGTCTTACATGTTAGGCTTTTAGGCTAACATAGGGCATTGAGTGTGGACTAAATGTTTAATCCATTGTTTGAGTTTAAAGATGGCTTCCTGAAGATATTTGGTATCTGATGGCTAAATGTTTGTGAGAAATTTTTTTAAATCAAGTGTTGTAAAGAAGTCCATGCTTGAACTTATTACTAAATATATAATTCTTGCATCAGATAATGATTGTGGTTTAATCAGTTATGTGTGAAATAAGGTTCCCTTTAGAGAGATACAGTACAGATTCCTGATGTTCCTGAGTATCTGGAGGAGGAGCAGTAATTCTGTTTCTAAGACCCTCCTGAGTGAGCTCCTATCTACTTAGAATGCTGGCAGATGTTTATGGCTCCTCTGTTAGCACCATGGCGGAGTATGGACTGCTCTTTCTTGGGGAATTAGTTACTGTAGCCAAACTTGTAGTATCAACCCCACCCAGGAGTTTGCAGTCGGCAGAACCATCCACTGGGCTTACACAAGTCTTTGCCCGTACCTCCCATTGTATAGTTGTCGTTTGACTTCTGCACTGAAGATTAACATAGTTGCTGTGTAGAAAACTTAGCAGTAGGAAATGGAATATAACTCAACTTGAAAAAGAACAGCTCATTATGAAATGGATTAAATTGTTTTTCTCTTTGTGGCAAACTGTTCCATTTAGGAGTTTATAAAAGGGAAAGGAGAGAAGAGGAGATTGGTAGGGACAGATTTTAATTTTTCCCCTTAGATTTAGGAACTTCCCTTACTGTTCTTAGCACTAGTATCTAACACAGGCACAAGCTAGCTACAGGAGGACTGTAACTTTCACCAAACTGACAAATGACCTTTTAGTCTTCAGGTAGTACACTTAATGTCTTGGTACTAAATGAAACGCTTAGGACTATATCGCCCATAGAGAACGTATTCCCTATTGCATGACAATTTAGCCAAATTTTCTTAAAATTCCTTGGAAATGTAAGAGTTTATTTATTGGTCTCAGCCAGGAAGAGAGGTAGTACATTAACCACTACAGAGAGTTCAACAAACCCGTAAGATTCTTCTCTAATTTATTAAGAATATACAGATGAAATGTCTTGTTTCTGCCAGATGCTGAATCCCCAGCCTGAGAAGACTTTTATTCGCAACAAAGCAGCACAAGTCTTTGCTTTGCTTTTTGTTACTGAATATCTCACAAAATGGCCCAAGTTTTTTTTTGACATTCTGTCAGTAGTTGACCTTAATCCACGAGGTGTGGATATGTACCTCAGAATCCTGATGGCTGTCGATGCTGAGCTGGTGGACCGGGATGTTGTTCATACATCAGAGGCAAGTTATTATTTTGCATTAACACTTGTTTTAAATTTTTAAGGAGCTCTCTAGTGAGAGCAGAAGGTTTTTAGATATGCTTTTTTCCTGTGGCAGCTCTGCCTTAGACACATTAGGTTGTTTAAATCCAAAAGCCATATGTTGTTTAATGCTTTTTATGATTTCATACTTTTCAGCTAATTTTTTTTTGCTTGAAAGCTTGCAAGCAAAAATTAATCAACTGAGTTTGCCAATGTAATGCTAGACTGACTCATTTTAAAATGTTAATTTTTTCTAGTGCATGTTTTACGGGATCCTAACATGATAAGTCCATTTAATTATCTAGAGAACTGCTCGTCTTTTTCTGCCTTTTTTTCCAGTGTTTGGGCATTGTGGTTAAAAAAAATGAAAACCTAGGATATTTTGGTTTTATTTGTTGGAAAGAAAAAAAACCATTCTCTTTGAGTGTCTGATTCGAGTTATTTGTCTTGCTATGACACGTGATGTCTGGCAGTGGATACAAAAATGCTACTAATTTGACAAGATGCTAATCTGTGACAAGACTGATTTATCCTTTTTCTGTATTGATAGGAGGCTCGTAGGAACACCTTATTAAAAGATACTATGAGGGAACAGTGCATTCCAAGTTTGGTGGAATCGTGGTACCAAATCTTACAAAATTATCAATATAATAACTCAGAGTTGACATGCCAGTGCCTTGAAGTAGTTGGAGCTTATGTATCCTGGATAGATTTGAGCCTGATAGCCAATGAAAGGTGAGAAGGTTTTGATGGAAAGGGTTTGCAAAAATAACCTTGGTAGTGTGCTGACTGTATAGAACGAAATAGAATTATTAATCATCTTTGAAGGACTTCTAAATAGCTTTGGAGTTTTGGGAATTTTAGGAGAGTGTTTTTGCAAGCCAAGCTGATATAATGGCCAAACGAAACACTACTCAGTTTGCTGTGTTCTCTTTAAAATGTATAAAATATTGAGTTTTGTCAGTACAATAGACTTTAACACTGTTTTATAAAAAGCGATCATTGTAAATATGCACACAAATAATATAAAGCTTCTATATGATGTTACTTTGTACATATAAAGCTAAACTTTTTTTTCTCTGAAGGTTTATAAATATGCTGCTAGGTCACATGTCTGTGGAAGTTCTCCGGGAAGAAGCCTGTGATTGTTTGTTTGAAATTGTAAATAAGGGAATGGACCCAATTGATAAAACAAAATTGGTTGAGTCTTTATGTCAAGTATTGCAGTCTGCTGGCCTCTTCAGTATTGATCAGGTTTGTGTATTGATTTTTAACAATAGGAGTGATTCATAGGTTTCTGACAGTTCTTAAATAAGCAGATGCACAGAAGATTATAAAACAGTCCATAGATTAGAGGGAAGTACTTGTGCTTTTGCATCAAAGCTGAACACTTCTTCCAGTTTTCTCACATTTATATTTAAGAGCTTGTTATTAATATTCATTATGAATTTGAACACACTGTGTTTCATTCTAGAAGCAAGGTATTATGTAACTCCTCTGTTCCTCTCCTAAAGCATGTTGTGCCACCTGTTAATACTGCTTCTATGTTTCCTTGTCTTGAATCTTCCCTCCTGAATGATTCTGTAATAGGTATTGTAGCCAAGACAGCTGATCTAATGTCTCACCCTAAAAAAATTATATGCATAATTACATAGGGGAAAGAGCTTTCTTAAGGACACGTATGCTGTTTTGCATGTGTACACCATCAAACATGAGGCTGGAAATGCTTATCTGTAAGCTGGAAAAGTATACCTACTAACTAAACGCATGTTCCCTGGCAGTTGCCATGTTTAAGGAACAGCTGTTCACTATCGGCTGTGGAGAAAGAGCAACCAGTCCTTATGAAGCTGTAGTTTCTTAGATTGCAAGGCTTTTGCCTTTTAATTTTGAAACTTATTTCAAATTTGTATTCCTACTAATAAAAATCTTACCTCAGTCTTTCTTAGGTAGACTTGTTATTCTTTCACTTCTGTACAGTTGTGGCAGAGACCAAAGCATCTCTTTGAGGTGACTGCTTTAGGCGTATGTCTTGATTCTGATCAATGTATTTCTGCAAGAGCAAGCCAGAAGTATGTAATATTAACTCACTCTTACAGGCAGTACTGAAAGGTACTCATTATCAGTATTTCCAAAGTGAGCTAGAGCTGTTAATTCTTGGACATTTTCCCATAAAATATTTTCATCTTATACAGCCTAAAATTTATGGTAGGCATGTACTGCTGCTTTTATTTTGAACCTGCTCTTGCTGTAAAGAGAGAAACAAAGAAATCTGAAAAGATGAAGCAAGCAACTGTTGTTGGAGGACAGCCAAATCTGGCATTGCTTTAACTTTTTTCTCTCTCCATTCTCAGGGGAAAATGAACCAGGTAATTGTAGTTTCCGGCTAGGAGACAAGTGTTGGTTTAATTCTACATACTAGACATGGGTAGTACAGTCTATAATCTCATGTTATTTAAACATAAGCTCTGTTAGTATTTTTAATCAGGTGTCTTTTCTTGCAGGAAGATGATGTGGATTTTCTGGCCAGATTTTCTAAGCTGGTCAATGGGATGGGGCAAGCATTAATAGCTAGTTGGACTAAACTGATTAAAAATGGTGATATGAAGAGTGCTCAAGACACTCTACAAGCTATTGAAGCAAAAGTGGCCCTAATGTTGCAACTTCTAATTCATGAAGATGACGACATCTCTTCTAACATCATTGGCTTTTGTTACGACTACCTTCACATCCTGAAACAAGTAAATATGTCCGGCTTCAATTTAACACCCATTCTGACATGATTTCATTTGATTTTTGTGTGAATGTCTCATACTATGCAAACTGACCTGCGAAATAGGTTTTTTGACTAATTAGCATTCAGTACCTTTAATGCCTGTGGTCATGCTATTTCTGTAGTGTTCTTTAGAGATCTGAAGGAGTTTAGTTAAATCTTGTGTTAAGGGGAAAGAAGGCTTGCAGATCATATGGCTGTTAAAAAGGCAAGTCTTTCTTTTCCTATTAGACAGTAATGAAGGAGTTAGAATACAAAAAAATAACACTTGAATTTTATTTTACAGCTTTCTGCACTTTCAGACCAACAAAAAGCTAATGTAGAGGTAAGTATTTTGTTTTTACTACAGATTCTATACTTCAAGGACGCATTAGATCAGAATATTTCATTTTGCTGAAGCAAATCACATTTCATTTATATGCCTCAATGTGCATGTGACAGTAATTAAAAGTGAAGACTTAGAAGTAAGGACAGTGTGTTCCATCTTTTGCTAAGTAACTAAAGTTGTTTCTTTAAATAGTAAACCTATATTGAATTGTGTATGAAGATGAAAGCTATTTTAGAGCTGGTCTTCCTAAACAACTCTTATGCATATGCTGGCAAGCTCCTCTGCAGGCTATACTGTTCACAGAATGTTCTTAAATCAACAAGGAAGAGTTGTTTTCTTGAAGTTTATTTTTATTAAAACCTGCCCTAATTCCAAAGGATTGGAAGAAGTCTAGGAAGGGTTGTCATAAATGTAACCCTTAATAATACAAGTTAAACTTAAGAAAGAAGCAACAATTGAGAGATAACAGTTGTAATTATGAGCAATTATATTTTAAACATTACATCAAATATACATTAAGCTCAAGTTCATATGCTTGAGTTTAGATAATCTTAAGTTTATATGTAAAACAGTAAGTTTAATAAGTAAAGCTTATGTCCAGTTTTGGAAGTAGTAAATTTATATGGATTTTTCAGCCCAATCCCATCTCTTTTCTTTGACTGTTCTGCACCAATGTAGATCTACTAATTTGGATGTTGAACTGGTTAGATTGGTGCAGTTGTTTTGTAAGTTCATACAGATAACAGGTACGATTCCTTTTCCTTTACAAAGAAAACTGAATTCTGTACCTGTTCTAACATGAATAGTTAAGTTTGGACAATTGTGGTGTAGACTATCTTGATCGCCTTTTGTCTAATGTCTGTTTAAATTGGTTTAGGTAACACAATAAGAGAACTTCGATAAGAACACTGAATCTTTTTATTTTTGTGACTGTCTTTTGTTCTTACAACTACATCAAATGATATTACTACTGCAGTACACTTAAGACACTAAAAGTTGGACTAAGTACTGCCCTGAAATATATTGGTTTAAGTTGCTTTCATACTGGAGATTTTAATGTTGCAATTGTTTCTTAATTTTACTGAGCACTTCTTGAGGATTTTTGTTAAACTGAGAAGTAATCATAACAAATTTTTTTCTTTCATCCAACTCATAATAAGAAAGTAATGGGAAATAGTCTGAATCTTACTGTTGTTTGTCTTAAGCTTTAAGTTTTATGCTTAGCGGCATTCCTTTAAAGTTTTGCATTTTAAAGTTTACACTTTCAACTTGTTCATTATTTGAACAGGAAAAAAGGGGGGCTTGTTTCTTGTTGTGCCTCTTCTTGTGCTTCTGAAGTTCCAAAGTTTTTTCTCATCAGCAGGATCACATTTTTAATTCTTAGAATGATAGGTCCTTCTAAACATTTTCAGCTACAAGTGTATTGCATTAATATCTTGTAATTATTTTAATTCTTTAAGATCACTTCTTAACAGAGAAGCAGACACTTCTCACAGGTCATGGTGATGCTTGGTGTCAAAGTATCTATTTCTGCAAGATGACCAAGAATTTCACCTCTGTAACCTAGGTTTAATGCATTGGTCCCTTTTGGTGTTGATGAATTTCAGGTTTTGCAGCTCATATGAAAAATAGTAATCATGATTTATTTGTCAAAAGGTTGTGGGTTTTTTTTTTCATTTGGTTTCATTCAGACTTAAGTAGAGCTAAGATCAAGCCTTTATATCTGCTTTAGGATGTACCAACAGTCCCTATTAAGGTTATATTGCACTTCACTGTTCTATTGTTCTGACAACTTGCTGCTGCAAGTTATGGACAAGGTGTAGAGAGACCCTCCCATTGAGTGACAAGATGCAGAAAGGGCCCCCTTGCTTTCTGAACTTCTCAGAGAGGAGTCTAGGTGCAGCTGGATCCAGTCCTTCTCCCAGACTTAGTCAGTGGTTTATGTATAAAGGTTTGTGTAGGTGTAATTGAAGCTTTTTTCAACTTTGTTCTGCAAGATTAAGGATGACAAACCAAATATATAAATGTTTTATTTTATTGATGTTGATGACAATGATTAGACTAAAGACTTGACTCAGAAGTATTTACCACATGCAATAGATAGTAGTTATAAGTACTACGGTATAGTGCACTGTTTCTTGAAGCAATGTTGAAACAGCAATATTAAAGGTAGCAAAACAATTGTTGAATAGACACTGATGTTACCCACGCTAATTACTAATATAGCTAAGCTGACTTATCCCTATAAAATAATATCTTGGGCAGCATGTTTAGTTTCCTCTGCCTAGATCAGTCATCTTGATTGTTTTCAATGTGAACTGATCAGCACAAATTACAAGCAGGAAAAAAAGCTAGATAATACTATCAGAGACTGAGAGCTCCAAAACATTTATGCTGTCTGTCTGGAATAACATCTGTGTATTGTTTGGATATAATCCATCTGTTTTGATTTGGACTGTTAACTTCTGCTAAACCTCTGAAAATACAGTTTGAAAGGGATTAAAAATTTTTGTAAACACGTAACACTAGCTTTAATGTTTTATTTACTCTAGTATTTTTAACTGTTGTTTCTTATAACTTGTCTGCTTCTGTGCTTACTGTTCTGTTTTTGTCTTAGGCAATCATGTTGGCTGTTATGAAGAAGTTGACATATGATGAAGAATATAATTTTGAAAATGAGGTATTGTGTTATAAAGTAAACATACATGCAACTACAATTATATGTAGTAAAACTTGATCACACTTCTAAAATCTGTGCTTTTCATAGACTAAAGATTTAAATCTAGGAAACAAGGGTCCATAGGCTGAGGTTTTTTCCTATTTGGAAAGCTTCTAGGCATGTCTGCATAGGACAAAACAACATAGTAAAGGTATATCCAAGCCAGCTGAGTTAACAGTATTTGTGGCTGTGTTTGTACAGAGCTATTCCTAGGCAAGTACAGGTGTGCTGATTACTAAACATAGCTGTTGAGGTGGCTTGTACAGTGCGAATTTGCATGTTTCTGCATGTCAGTTCTGTCTTGCAAAGATACTTGAGAAGTATTGTGTAATGAAACTCAAAAGACATGCTGCTTGAGCTACTGGAGATGGTCAAACCATTGCAAAAATAAGCTAAAGGTGGGGTAAGGTCTTTGATTTTATTTTCCTTCTAAGCTTAACATCTCTGTCAACCAACAGTAATGATTGAGTATATGAGACAGACTTATTTTGCCCTAAGCTGTTCAGAGGGCCATAGTCTTAAAAGGGTTAACTTTAACTGTATCCAGTCCATCATAAATCTTGTCAGTCCAATTTTAAAACTAAGCTAGATGCTGAGAAATAATGTCTTTGAGGAGTGAGTCAATTTTTAAGAATTGGGTCAATAAGGCTTTGCCAAGAGCATTTTCTTTCTTGTACTTTTGGCTGGTTTTCATTTTGGAAAGCCTTTTTAGTATGTTTCTGAACTGAATGGAGTGGATCTCAACATATTATAACCAGCCATAAAAGGAGCTTGCTGTTATGCTGCAAGAGCACTGGATGAGCAGTATTGAATTCTGAGTGTGCTAAACTGGTTTTGTATGTACATGTTTTTGCTTTAGGTGTAATTGTCTAAAATGGTTGTGGATGAATTTGAACATGAAAATAAGGACTTTACTGATGTGAATGGTTTTTTTGGTAGGGTGAAGATGAAGCAATGTTTGTGGAGTACAGGAAACAGTTGAAACTGTTGCTGGACAGACTTGCTCAGGTTTCACCAGAATTACTATTGGCTTCTGTCCGCAGAGTTTTTAACACTACGCTTCAGTAAGTTGGGGTTTATAACTTGTTTTGTATTATGCCTTTTTGGGGTTTGGTTTTTATTTTCCTTTTGTAAATCATCAGTCTATAGTGAAATGTGTGATGCAGCAAAGTGAAGTCAATTGACAGAATGAGCTCGTTACAACTTAATGATACATATGACTTTGTATAATCTGTTACTCAGCTCCTTAGAAAGAATAAGCTATCTTTTTGTGACCTTAAATGGTAGTTTTTCTTTCCTATACATGTTTCTTGATCTTTGTCACTTACCTACACAGCAACAGCGGTTTGGACAGGTGTTCACTTTGCCATATCTCATAAGACTTTCCTTGAGGTGTAAATATTATGCATTAGTTCTATCAGAAAAACAAGGTTGGATGGGGGAAAAAATCTAAGTGAAGTGTTTTTGTAAAAAAAAAAAGTAGATCCAATCCTGGAAACTGCACGCAAGTAAAGAAACATTACCAGTTCCCTGTCTAGGAGGACAGTTATGTGTATACAAATAGGAATCCAGTGTTGTTTATGGCTACCTTGTACCTTAACTGAGCCTCTTCTTATGTGAAACTGAATGGCTTGTCCACCTGTCATAGTAAGTGCGTTTGTACCTAAATAAGCACATAAGAAATCTGTAGCTTTTAAGCTGAAACTGGTGAAAGAGAGCTGGTGGTGATCTGATGAGGAGGTGGTATTTTAGAGGATAAAGTCTTTCAGAAGCATCCTGAATTACTGCCTGGGCCTTCCAGTGTTTTCCTTAGTTTAAATCTGTTCTTTTTATGCTGCGCATCTGAAGAAGGCTCAAAAGAAAATATTAACATGATAGACCTGCGATTATTTCATAAGGTACTAAAGACTAACATGATCTTCATATTCATTCTTTCTCTAGGAACTGGCAGACTACACGATTTATGGAAGTAGAAGTAGCAATAAGGCTGCTATATATGTTGGCTGAGGCTCTTCCTGTATCTCATGGTGCTCACTTCTCTGGTGATGTTACTAAAGCTACAGCTTTACAAGATATGATGAGAATGGTATGCATGTCTTGAGAGCTGTTTAAAAGTGCCCGTAAAGACTGGAATGTTTCAGTTCAAATGGCTCATCTTAATTACTAGCATGTCACTTATGTTGCAGTTAGATTTTATAAACAGCTAAAATACTAACTTGCTAATGCTTTTATTTGTAGCTGGTGACTTCTGGTGTTAGTGCCTATCAACACACATCAGTGACCCTGGAATTTTTTGAAACAGTGGTTAGATATGAAAAATTCTTTGCTGTTGAACCTCAGCACATTCCAACTGTACTAGTAAGTTTCATCTCATTTACATTTTTAACTAGGTAAGACTAGATAAGTTCTTTAGACCTGTTCTCTGAAGGTCACTAAGGAAGCTGGGTTTCTTAACTTGTTGGATGATTAGATTTCCCCCCTGCCTTGTTTAGGGATTCTAAGACTGAGCTGCTTTATTGATTGCAGATGGCATTTTTAGATCACCGTGGTCTTCGTCATACAAGTCCCAAAGTACGAAGTCGAACAGCTTACCTCTTTTCCAGATTTGTCAAGTCTCTTAAGTGAGTAAATAAATATATCCAAATGGCACTGAATTTACTATACACAACATTTCTGTATGTCACAGTTGTCATTGAAACAGGCTGGGCTTCAGATGGACTGCAGTGAATTAAAATATCAAAACAGTGCTCTAGTAGGGTTGTTCTATTGTGTAATACTAAGGTAGCAGTGGAAATACTTGTCACAGAACAAAGAAGTGGAATACATAATGCCTAGTATATTTTGATCAGATGTTAAAGCTGATCAATAATATAAATGTCTGTTCTCCTTTTTCTCAGTGAGCAGAGCTGAGTGTGAGTGGATCTCGGAGACTTTCAAGAGTAACTCTTCACTGTTGCTAATTAAATTTTGAATAGTTTTAGAATTTATACTGATGAAGTTTACTCAGTGTATGAGTCCTTTGAACAGTCTTGTCCTGTTGGTCTTATTTCACAGGCATGTATTTAATTTAGAGGCAGAAGAAGCTCAGAGATGGCTCAGATTTCAGCACACTTTCATTTTTCAACTGTTAATCAAAATATTTCACTTAAATGATGCATGTTTTTTAAAAATGAGGGAAAGAAAGAAGTGGTTATTTCCCACTGTGTCATGTATTTATTTGGCCTACCACTAGCATTATACCCGTAAGCCAGATTTTTCTGCAGCAGTGCTTTCATACTTAAAGGGGATTCCTATATGGAGAAGGTAGTTTAGTGTTTAACTTTACAGCTTAAACAAAATATCTTGAAACCTGTAAAAATGCATGTGCTTCTAAGTAGTGTTATGTACTTGTGTTTTACTTCAGTAAGCAAATGAATCCCTTTATTGAAGATGTTCTGAACAGAATACAAGACCTAATGGAACTTTCTCCTCCTGTGAGTATTTGCAGCAGGTTTTTGTAATGAGTGAGGCTTGCACTTACTCATCAATGTGCCTGAGTACTTGCTGAATTGCAAGCTTAGCATGCAAACATTTAAGCACAAATAATTATCCTGCTTTTCTGATGTGAGCTCACTTGCACACCTTACTTTTGTACCTAACTGTAATAATCTTGCTTATGTGGGTTTCTGGGAGTATAGCCTAGAGATGAGTATATATAGAAGGCTATAAATTTTGAGAAGCCAGCCTTGATAGAGGACACTTAGTGAATTATGCCTGTTAATCTTCCATTTTAGGAAAATGGCTACCAGGCACTGTTAAGCAGTGATGATCAACTTTTCATTTATGAAACAGCTGGAGTGTTAATAGTTAACAGCGAATACTCTGCAGAAAGAAAACAGGTTCTGATGAGGAATTTGTTGACTCCGCTGATGGAGAAGTTCAAAGTACTGTTAGAAAAACTGATGATGGCACAAGATGAGGACAGACAGATGGCACTGGCTGACTGCCTCAATCATGCTGTTGGGTTTGCTAGGTAGGTACAGCACAGTAACACTGTATGTTTCTGGTTTGAGCAAAAGTGAAATATAAAGGATTTACTGGGAGGACAGACTGAGTTTTCTACTTTATTGACCTAGAAAATCATCAGTGGTTGTAGAATTTCTTGTGATAGCTGAGAAAATAAGTCCCCTTAGAGTCTGGTTTGGATCTAGATACAGAGAATATTGAGCAAGTTTATAATGAATCAGCATCTATTTCTTTGCTCAGAGGATTGTATGGAGCCAGTCTCATCATATGTTCTTGGTAAATTGTTAGAATTTAATTCTCAAAAACTGCCAAAGTGATGCTACTTCATATCAAAATATTCTGTTTATTACTTCCACTGTCTGGCTCCCATTTCACAAAATGGGGTATTGCAGTTTAGTGCCTGGGTTGGAAGGTGTTTGTTCTCAGTGTTACTGCTTCCTCATTGTACTGGAACGTGAACTTATGTAAGACTTGATGTGTGCTTTTACAGCCGAACCAGCAAGGCTTTCAGCAATAAGCAAACTGTAAAACAATGTGGATGCTCAGAGGTTTATCTGGACTGCTTACAAACATTTCTGCCAGCTCTCAGTTGTCCATTACAAAAGGAAGTTCTGAGAAGTGGTGTCCGCACTTTCCTGCACCGTATGATTATTTGCCTAGAAGAAGAAGTTCTTCCATTCATTCCTTCTGCCTCTGAACACATGCTTAAAGATTGTGAAGCAAAAGATCTTCAAGAATTCATTCCTCTTATAAACCAAATAACAGCCAAGTTTAAGGTATGATATTGCATAAGCTTTCCATGGTCAAAGTGTTGCTGAGAGATCTTCTCTTCTAGTTCCAGAAAAACAGGTATATGTTAGAACTCTTAAGAATCAATAAATGAGTGTATTTTGAAGGCTGCTATTGGGAAACATTATCTTTGATCACAGTCATACATTGCTTGACTCACAGGGATTTTTTTCTTTGATTAGTCTTAAAATTTTATATTGTTTAATTTTTTGGATTTGATACTAAAATACTACTTGCAGCACAAATTTTTTTTATTGGCACAATTAACTTCATGCCCTCCACTGAAGTTTTGAGCTAATGTTACAAAATACACAAGATCTGAAGTGAATTTTCTCATCTTATGTGATTTCCAGAAGATAGATCTACAGAAATATCAAATATGTGTATAGGGAGTAATATAGATTTACAAGATCTCTATTCGGTGGGGTTGCATTAAAATATATACTAAGGCTTAAGGTACTGTTCAGAGTAGATTGACAAACACCGAGGTTTGGAAATTGCACACAAGGTGTGCATTAAGTAGCAGTAGGACTGTCAATTGATAGTCTAGCAAAGGCTCTTGAAGTGTAACCTTTGAGAGCCTCCCAGTTTCAAACAGTTCTAATGTAAAGTCAGTAAAACAGATGAAGCTGCTAACGTGTTACTGTGTCCATTCCCTGGAGCTGCCACGAGAATATCTCACTGCTCTGAATGGTCTGGGAAATTCATTGCTGTGTGAAAAGGTTAAGAAGCCATTTAAATAGGCTTAAATAAACTTTCCAGCAGAATGCAAAATTAAAATTGCTGCAAGTGAAGAGATGCATTTTGTGATAGCATCTGGATGGACCTCTGGAGTATCCAATCTTCAGAGCAGAGAGGGAATTTTGAAAAATCAAGTATTTAAGAGACTAGGGAGGAAGACTCTCACTACTTTAGTCCTTTTAACAAGTTATGCTGAAGGCAGTCTGGGATAACAGTAGATAATTAGTCTGTGAAAGATGAGGAAGATAAAAGAAAGTTACAGGGGCAAGGTTGGACAAATACCATGTTCAGGTGTAATATTTAAGTTTGTATGATACAGTACTATTCTTACTGTAACATGGTAAAATAAAGATCCTGGCATCTATAGTCTCACCTTGGATACTTCAGAGGCATAGTAAAGAGGTGATAAAATCTTGCTTAAGCGTTAAGAAATAAACATGAGTTGCCTCTTTGTGGAATTCTAGGGCATGACTGAATAGCACGCACCTTCAGTTTTTCAATTCATCATTAATTTAGTGCCCTTACATATATTTCCCACTAAAACTGTTGTAAGTGACAAGTTTGTTCTGTAATGTCAGTAGGAAAACTTTTTCTTTAGGAATCCTTAAAGAAAAGTTCTATAAAAGCTGGTGTGTTGTCAGTTTTAACATCTTAGAGATGGTATTTCAGGAAACTTGAAATTTCTGTCTGAACAGAAGGATGAAAAATCCTGAAAAAACTTCTCCTACTCAAAATGAGGCTAGACAGGACTAGTTATTTTTGTGCAAAAGGCTTAAAATAGGTGGTAAGTCAAGGTGCAGTAATGTTCATGGTGACTCTGATGCAACTTGCTTTGTTGTAAGTAATTATATGAAATTACTATCATTAAAAGTGAATCCAAGCTTAGAATTGTGACGAGCCTTCAAGTTATAACTTCTAAATGTTCAATTTCTTTTTGAGATGACACCCTCTTCTGATCTTCACAGACACAGGTTTCACCTTTTCTGCAACAGATGTTTATGCCACTACTTCATGCTATTTTTGAGGTGTTACTCCTTCCAGCAGAAGAAAATGACCAGTCTGCTGCTTTAGAAAAACAAATGTTACGGAGGAGTTACTTTGCTTTTCTGCAGACAGTAACTGGCAGTGGAATGAGTGAAGTCATAGCTAATCAAGGTAAGAAATCCAGTTTCTCAAAAGATAGTACTATGGTTATTCTTACCTACATTTTATCTACTAAAATTTTTAGCCTAGTTCATGGCAAGTACTATTAACTATCTTACAGTAGAATGGATTAATGCAAGTACTATGTTCTACTTGCCTGATTCAAATTACCTGTTGTACAGGAATTTGGGGTTGTGAAATCCAGCTGTAATAGGCATATTCTTCCTTTTGATCTTTTCAGCTTAATGTGATCACCGTGTCTATTAGGACAAGAACAGTGTATCCATCTTCATGTGTCATTGTATTTGTCTGGTGAATTGGAGATCACACAATGTATACCAATGTATAGCAGTGTTCAGACTGCTGGGCAAGACCACTCATAGCTGCCACCATTCATTGTGTCTATTTTTGGGAGGACGCATCAGTAAATCCTGAAAACTTTTATTACTGTTGCCTGGTCTTGTTATCTATGGTAGAAGGCATCATGTGACTTAGTATATATGTAGTTAACAGGTCTTCCCCACCTTTACTGGTCAGATGCAAATTAGTTCTTTTCATAGTGGGAATTTGAAGTCAGATACCTAGTTGCGTGGTACTTTAAATGATTTTTTCTATTTGAATTCCATCAAAATGATTAGGGACTTCAGAAAGTTTTAAGTGACTCATCTGGTAAGCAGAGCTCAGAATTCCTTTCCCCTATCCTAAAATGGTGGTAATACTGCTGGGAAAGGAAAAAGTAGCATTAAGTGATGAGAGCTTTCTTGAAAGAGGCACTTAGTAGTTGTGATGGGCCAAGAAATTTTTAAAGGAATCAAACAAATAAGCATAAATGGAGCACAGAAATTTTAGATGTGTGGAAAATACCTTGCCATATGTTGCAAGATAAGCTAACTACTTCAGTGCTGCTGAGTTTTAATTGACTCTTCCAAGTTTAGGTAGAGAGAAGAAAATCTGCATTTGTAAACAGGTCAAAGTACTGCCCTCACCTTTGTGTGTGTTAAAGGCAAGAAGAGCGATTTAAATCTCCAAACTTCAAAAAAAAATTATAATCTAAATAAGAGTTGTCTTGCATCGTAGGGGAAACTTCCCAAAAATATTTGAGATTTGTGCAAAAAAGAGCTATTTTGAAGTTGAAGCATGTCTTCCAGGTCAGTATTTATATAAAATAGTGTACGAGTACCAAAACATTTTAGGCTGCAATTTGAAGTGACAAACTCATTTTAATGTGTTTAAGGTGCAGAGAATGTGGAGCGTGTGTTGTTCACTGTCATTCAAGGAGCAGTGGATTACCCAGATCCTATTGCACAGAAGACTTGTTTTATTATTCTTTCTAAGTTGGTGGAGCTTTGGGGTAAGAATGTCTTTCCAGAATTCCTTTCTGTCTACTACTACCCATGAAGCAATAATAGAACTTGAAGTATTATTTTTCTTTTTAGGAGGTAAAGATGGACCAGTAGGTTTTGCAGACTTTGTCTACAAGCACATTGTTCCTGCATGTTTCTTAGCACCTTTGAAGCAAACGTTTGACTTAGCAGATGCCCAGACAGTACTGGTATGTATTGTGGATGGTTTCTTTGCACTCATTCTTATGGGGCATATTCAAGCTAACAAATCTACAACAGCCATGTGGTATTAAAGATTGTAATCTCAGAAATAAAATCCCTTAGGTTTTGTGGGATTTTTAAGAATTTAGATATCTGTATGATTAATTATTGAATATTGGGGTAGTGTATTCTGTAGTTTACCTAGGCTCAAAATCAACTGGAGATCTAAGTATCTAATACTGACCTGCATTACTTACTAATGTTCAGTGAAAGCGAACACACAGAGTTGGCTGTTCTCTAGTTCATTTTGGATTCAGCTGTGCAGAAATTTTTCTGATTAGAGTGGAACAAAACCTTGAAGGACAAGACTTGGCATTGTGTGAGGGGAAAATGAAGGGATAATGGCATGAACTAGCCCTTGTTTTGGGCCTCATTAGGTTCTTTAGCTTTGAATAGTGAACCAGTAGACCAGTGCAACAGTCTAATGCTCTGTATTATATTTCAGGCTTTATCAGAATGTGCAGTGACATTAAAAACAATTCATCTCAAAAGGGTAAGCTTCATGATACTTAGCAGGGAATAACTGTCACAGGTTTCTTTCTAGTGGTTTTATCAATTGTTAGAAGTTAGATACTTACTAGGATGAATTCCTACTGTTCTGTTATATAAAATAAAAGGATGATCATAATGCTGTGCGTGGATACACAATCCAGTCGTTCTACCTCTTGGTAAATTAATGCAAAATACTGACTCTTCATTAAGGAGAAGAATCTGCTCACTTTGTTACTGTGTTTAACTAATCAATTGGCATTATTTCACTTCCCAGGGTATAATTAAACTGACATAAAAGAGCAATTAGTGATGTACTGTAGAGCACTTCTGTGTGAAGAATAAAGTATATTTTGATGTGTAGGAGACTAGATAAAAACATTTATGGAAAAAATAAATTTGGAATTGTCTAATGCCTAAAAGAGTGTAGTGTATTCTGGTTTTAATAGGAGATGAAATAGTTTCTATGTTCATGTTAGTTTTTGTTACATCATTTAACTTAAAGGCTCTCTTTTCTGTCAAATGCAAGTGAAAGTCACAACTACAGAAAACTGTAAGAAATTATAAACTGCTAGAGAAGAGATTGTGTTTTAACTGAGGAGTCCTTTTTCCCCCAAAGCAAGGAAGAGATAAATCTATAGGAAAACAAGCTTTGGTAAAGGAAGTAACTTACTAATACAAATACTGTTTCTTTTAACTCTCTCATGGTTTAGGAACAATGTTCCCCAGTTTAGTGTTCCCACTGCACTACTCCAAACCATGTACTGCTTGCTCACTCCCCCTTCCCATTCCATTCCCTCTCCCAGTGTCAGGCTGGAGAGGAGAATTGGAGGCACAAAAGATGAAGATTATGGGTTGAGATAATTTTCTGGGAACAGCAGTGAAATAAGAAGTGAAACAGCAGTGAAATAAGAGGCATAACAGCAACAATATAAATAAAAGGCTACAAGAAAAGCAAATGATTTACATGTGAAAAAAAATGCTCCACACAGGAAACCAGTTATACTCGAACCGCTGCCACGCTGCCCTGGAGAGGTGGTACAGAATAACCACCCCTCCTGGCTACTGCAGAAATTATCCCTGTCTGGGCCAGAACCAGGACAAACACTACTGCTACAAAGTGATCTGAAATGTTCTCCCCTCATATGAAGTGTATACCCTGTTCTAGTTCCAGGGTAACTTATGTGAATTAAAAAGGTTGGTTCGCTTTCCCTTGGTAGATCTACTGGGTTATGTTTGTATTCTGCCAGCTTGTGCACTAATCCCTCCTGTGCTGAAAGTTATCTGATAAATATAGATAAAGAAAACAAAAACTGAAGTGTTAATCAGAATGTTTGTTTTGCTCAAAGGTTTGGATATTCAATTTTATTAGTGCTTAGCTCACTGCAGATTACATAGTCAATGTTACAAGAGGAGAAATACTGTGTTCATCTGCATTTGGCTACTGAATTTTGCAATGGGAGTAGAATGGTAAAGCAGTAGGCAGATACTAATAACCAATTTTTTTATTTCTTCCAAATGTCAGTGAAATTAGAGCTGCCTCTATAATTAACTGACTCTTACAGTTGACATATAACAAACTGTTTGGCTGTATCGTAATTCTTATTTTAGTGCAATTTTTAGTGCATTTTTCTTCTGCGTAACAGAAGATACCAAATTGCAGTAGAACCTTTAATGCCAAGATTGAGAAATCTTTTTATTTGCTGACAGTGGAGAATAACAAACATTTGAAGAGCATTATTTCTGCGTAAAATGGTCACGTAAACCACCATACAGTATAGGGCTGTGATTTTTCCATTTGCAAAAAAATATGCTTGAAAAAATCGTGTACTACTTTTCTTTAGGGTCCTGAGTGCATTCAGTATCTTCAGCAAGAGTATTTGCCTTCTTTGCAAGTAGCTCCTGAGATAATCCAGGTAGGAATTCCTAAACAAATATTTGGAAAACTCTTTCACAATCAGAAATGTTAAATGGGGAGAAATGGATATTTACAAAGTTAACCTCCTTTTATCCCACAGTAAAATTTACTCAGGTATTGCATATGAGAATAGGATTAATTTATCATAAGGAATAAAAATACTGCAAGGGTACCTTGCAAAAAAAAAAAAGTCCAGTGCATGTAACTGTCTAAGCAATCTTCCTACTTTAATTCAAATTTTAACTTGAAGATCTCCTTGTAGATAGTCATGTTTCTTTCTCCTCAGCTAAAAGTGAATCAGATATCCTGTATTTGAAAAAAAAAAACAACCAACCAACCAACCAAATTGCTTCTCACTCTAGAATGCGCTTGGACTGTCATAGCCTTTTACAAGTTTTTATCCATAATATGCTTTTCTTCGGTTGTGCATTAGGAAAAATACAAGCTAATATCAATGGCTTTGCATATGAATATATCTCAGGTTGTTTTATTGCTTTGTTTAGTTACTTTGTATTTCTTTGTTCTCACAGGAATTCTGTCAAGCACTTCAGCAGCCTGATGCTAAAGTTTTTAAAAATTACTTAAAGGTATAAAGATTTTTTCTTTGGATAGCTTTTAGTTCCATTTGAACTTTACCATCCAAATCAGTCATAGTAGTGACTTGAAGTAAAATCAAAATACTGAATTATTTAGTAGTTTTTAGCTAAGCAGTTAATTGGAAAGACAGAGTAAACAACAACAAACCTACATCTATAAAATTGTCTCTCATTCTTAGCACTTTGCCATCTCAGTAGTTTGATATTCTTGTGGCTTTTGTGTAATAGCTGAAAAAGTAAAAATGTGATGCCATAATTGTAGAGAATGTCAGAATGCATCATTTTTAAGGGTATGACTGTAACCAAATAGCACAAGTCACATCCTTAAACTTAATGTGTTAACCAGTATGTTAAACACAAAAATTAGCTGTTTCAAACTAATTCTCTTATACCTCAATCATTCCATGTCTTATATTTCCTCTATTTTAATTTTTTAAAAATAATTTTTCACAGGTATTTTTCCAGCGAGCCAAGCCCTAAGGAAAGTACTGGAATCTCATGTACCTGTTTCCATTAAGCAGAACTCTGGTTGTTAATTTATAAAAACGCTAACTCTTGTGCCATTCAAACTGGTTTTGTTTTTAAGAAATGTTGCTTTGTGCTCACGTCAGTATGTACTTTAACCTTCCGCAAAAAAGAAATGCAGATTCCCCACCTGTGTCTCAGACATGAAGGTATGTGACAACATGAAAAATTATCTGTATACACCAACTTTTATTATGTATAGGATGATTTAAGCTTACACTGTAACCCATACAGCAATGAAATTACACTTATTTTTTAAATTAAATGAATTAAATGTAAAAATACCTTCAGACCATAGCAATGGTTATTAAAATGTGTACATTTTTGATACGGAGTAAAATGTTTTAATAAGACATAAAATTCATTTGTTCATGTATGGTGACATGAAAATAAAACAATCAAAGTCCTTCTTGTAGATAGTCATTTTATTGAAGTTGTCTTAATGATAAAATATATATACCTCCTATAAAACAGATTGGTGTAATAAATAATTTCATTTAAAAGTAGCATCTAGTTCTATCTTTTTTTAATAAAAACAATAAAATTTTTCCAGTGAAATGTGTAAGTCTCTCTGAATCATTTTAGCTGAATCTTTAGAAGCTACAGCATTCTTGAACCTTCTGGCTGTTACATTTGAGTAGAACCTGGCAGTTTTTCTGATGCTTAGATAATAAATCGTATTGCTCCCTTGCATGTGGAAGGTGCTGGCAGAAAGAAAGAATTGCATTCACTGCAATATTTCAGTAGCGTCAGTGGTCTATACAGTGATTTTTAGTAGAATGCTGCTACTTTTTTTTTTTTTAATTCTGTAACGTGGCAGGTTTTTGTAACTATTTCATAGAGGCAGGGCGAAGTTTGTGTATTGCTGTGCATGGGATTTATAATACTTTCCTCATGAACTGATGTCCATAGTAAAAAGGTGACTTACCTCTAGCATAATCAGATGAGCATTTTTCTTAGACTCTGTGGTGCTATGTTCCTCATTAATTGGGAAATAAATGGGAAGGTGAGTCAGAAGCAGCATCCAGGATCAGTGTGGTGATGTTTTGAGGATACTGCCATTTTCATTTTTCAGTGAGGGAAGAAAGTACCTTTACTACCTTCAGTAGGACAATATCACTTCTGTAAGATTTTTTTCCGGATTTATATGTGTTTAATCAAAAGTTTCTTGTTGTTTGATTAGCTGTATCACAGAATGAGTGCTTGTGGTGCTTCTCATATTTCCTAGTTTCACAGTCCTGTTTCTCTCCCCTTGCTGCCATACCAATGCTCGATTTCATTTTCTCCCATAGCACTAAAAGCCTTCCCTCTCTGACTTGGTGCTTTCCAGGTGTTGCCATTCTCCTGCACCTCCCCAGCACAAAGGCTGCACTCCTGACACTGCAGCTATGGCTGAGCATTTGCTGCCAGTCTTCTGTGTCTGGCTTGGCCTCCTTCCCCTGCAGTTATGGAAGCTTTACCACACAGAGGGAAGAACTTTCACTAGGCAGATTATGACGTGAACAATAAAGCTTCCATCTTTAGCAAAGCTTTTTGGGTTTAAGTCACAGTGGAATGGAGTCACTCTTAGTTTTTATATATGATTTAGGGTTTTGCCTTCTCAAGTAAGGGTAGTACTGCTAAGAGGCTGAGTTAGCTATTATCAAATTAGAGCCTCATGAGCAAAGTCTTTAAACTGGCCACTGCCAAAAGAGACTCTTTTCCTTCCTCAACACCACCATCCTTCACTCCTCCCACAGGTCTCTTTGTGCCAAATCTGGAGCTCATCTGTGCCCATAATCAGCTATCCAGGAAGCTGAAGCAGCAGAAACACTTCCCCCTCACAGTGTGTTGCCCGCTCTGGTGGTGGCAGGTGAGAATGGATATAAAGCAGAGAGCGCCAAGTGTAGGAGCGAGCTGCGTGTGGCACCCATTAGCCTGCCTCTATTATAAACTTGTACCCTGTCCTCCCATCCATAACTGAATGAGTATCCTGTAGGATGAGTAGTCTCTGTCTTCAGAGAATGTAAGTTGGTTCAGTCTGAAGAATTAAAAAAGGATTTTTTACTTTTGTATGCTTTGAGACTCTTCAATCAGCATAACATCCTGTCGAGGCTTATGCAATGTGAGCTGTAAACCAGCATCTGTGGGGTAGTTTCTGTATCTTCAGCTTAACATATAATTACTGATTCTGGCTACTAGCAGGTTACTTTTTTTGTAATTTCCTTCAGTGGTGCAGAGAGAGCAGGTCTACAGCTGCTCTGTCACCGTTGGGTTATGTGGTGGGTAGGCAGTGCCTACTCAATATCTTTGCAAAGAACAAAGGTTTAGAAAGGCAATTGCTGGGTTTCTACATCTTTACTTTGAAGAAGTGGATTCCTGCTGTGCATGGGTTTTTTTTAGCATCTGAACCAAGAAGTTCACTACCTACTTCCAAAGGGAAATCTAGTGAGGCACCACATAATCAAGAGTGTGAACCAGATTCTTCAGGCAGTGTTTAGATACTTTGCACATAATATGAGAACTACTCAAGCACATGGTGTGAATTTCAGGGAGGGTGTTGTGCAGGGCCAGGAATTGCAACCCAATGATCCTCATGGCTCCCTTCCAAGTCAGCATATTCTATGACTATGATATTTCTTGTGGGGTAGAAGAAGGGGAAGAAGATAGAGATAATCTCTCCAAGAAGTGCTCTCATGTAGGTTGACAATCACAATTTATCCTTTTCCAGAAAAAGGTTAATCATTGCATTTAAAGGCTGCACCAAACACAAGCACCTGCAGCTTTCCTGTTTGACTTAAAATTGTTGTGGTCAAAATGCCCCTATATCTAGACTGAAGATGTTTAAAATCATCATTGTGGTGGTAACTCCTTCAGTGTATAAGGTGAATTTCCTCTTGTAAAGAGTATTTAAATAGGAAATATTTTCTTACTCCAGTGGCTCTTTCTGTTCTCTACTGGTTGCTCACATTCATGGCATGACAGATGCATGGGCAGTTGTACTTGTCTGTAATTTGTTTTGGGGTGTTGTACACAGTGTTTCTGACTAGCTATGGGGTGGGTACCTGTGCGGGATGTGAATTACACAAGCTATACAGGCATACAGTCTGATAATCACAGAATCATTTAGATTGGAAAGGACCTCTAAAACCTTCAAGTCCAACCACTAACCCAGCACTGCCAAGCCCACCACTCAACCATGACTCCAAGTGCCATATCCAACACATATGTTAAATACTTCCAGGGATGGAGACTCAACCACTTCCCTGGGCAGCCTGTTCCACTGCTTGATCGCCCTTTTGGCAAAGAAATTTTTCCTAATATCCAATCTAAATCTCCCCTGGAGCAACTTGAGGCCATTTCCTCTTGTCCTGGTGATTGTTTGGCAGATAGGTTGTGCATTTGTTGCTCGAGCATGAAGGCTTTTACCTTTCACTTTCTGTTTCTCTGTTCGTCCTTCACAAAATGGTTGTTCAATATCCCAGGCGTTTCAGAAAAGCAGGAAATACCAGGCTCCAGAGCAAGAGTTTTTTATCTAAGAATATTTTTTTTTTTACTGTCAATACAAGCGACTGTTCCACTGAATTCTCCTAGATGGCTTTGTATCTATGCGACAAGAGAAAGAGTATAATTAATGTGAGGTTTGCTTGGGAACATTAATCTGTACGTGTTGTAAACAGCTTTGGAATGAATTCTCTGGTGGCAAGCTGGAAAGAGCTGTCTTACATCATGGAATTGCATCTCTTCCCTCTGCAAAACTGCAGAAGAAAATAGCTTAAATGACATGGAACTGTGAAAGGCAGTTCCAGCAGAAGTGAAGTTGGCTGCTGAACAGCTTTGCTTATTCCGCTTCAGCTGTGATGCCTCTTAAGTACTTAAATCAAATCTAGAAAGCAAATAGATTACAAGAGTAAATGGCTCAAAAGCTTTGATTTTCTTTAGAGAATTTGTTTGTGATACAGGAAAAACAATGATTAACTTGCTTATGCGTTTCAAGTGTTACTGTTCTCACCCACTTACTGGTAAAGTTAGTGGTTGTCCTTTTGATAAGGTTGGTAAAATGCAATTTCTCACTCAAAATTTTTAAAAGTAAATAATTCAATCGAATGTTCATTCTTTCTTGTCAAATATCTAGTGTAATTTTCACTCTCCCCTGTTCTTACCTCATTTTTGCTAGGTTCCCCAGAGGGTCCCAAGAAAAAGATTAGAACAACATACTATATTTTGCCTCTTTTAGTGCCTTCAGCTCTGATTGACTATGTTCAGCTTGACTTTTTTTTTGTTTGTTTCCCTAGAATTTTTTCTTTTTGGAGTTCTGGCATTCACAGCTACAAGCGTGAAGACTGTTTGCAACATGCCAGCTTTAGCTGTAATTCCCATAGTCATATTGTTAGGATGGAGTTCAATAGTATACAGCTACAGACTGCTGAATTTGTGAACATGATTGAGAATCCAAATACAGGAGAGGTGAGGAATAGCAAAAGTTTTACTTATATGTTAAAAAGTAATGGAAACAAGCAAAGTAAAAAAAAGTCTAGAATGAAACTGCAATGGCACTTTCCTTTTTGGTGTCTGTTTTGTCCTATTCTTAAATTGGGCGTAACATTTTCCTCTGGTTCATGCTGTTAAACATTTAAAGGTTAGAGAAGATCTTCCATGCATAAGGATTGCTGATTATCTTGCAGACATACCCTAAAAAAATGAACTGTTTGGATCATGTGAACCATACAATTCTTTTTCATTGCTTCGAGAACAGGGGAAAGCACATGAATGGTAACTGCAGTGAGAGCAGTCAGTGGCCAGCCCTAGGGGCTGGGTGACACTGCCTCTGAGATACTCTAGGTCTTAAATAAACAAAGTCCTGGGGAACCTGGTCTGAAGTCAGCACTGACACTGCTTTGAGCAGGTGACTGGACCAGAGACCTCATCCATCCTGAATGAGACTATGGTTTAAAACATCCAGTTCTATAAAGCATCACCATACTTAGCCAACAGTTTCGTTTTATTCAAAAGTGGAAGCAAATACACATTCACAAAGAAAAGTTCACAGGCATTTTCCTGATTTTGTGGGGGCCCTTGCTAAAATCCATATTAACAATCTGATGGATATTTCTGAAGAACGCAAAGCTGGCTCATGGGTATCCACCTGATAGAAAAAAAATGGCTTGCAAAGCTGGGTACAGAGGAAAGGGTAACAGAAATAAACCATGTAACTTCTGAAGACCACTGCAATGTTTTGAAAGATTCAAGGACAGAACACAAATGTAGTAGGGAACTATTCCCTCTACAATATAGCATTATAAAGCAAAATTCAGGTGCCAACAAATGGGAAAAATAAATTAAGCATTTTTATTAAGACCATAAATGCATCAAAGTCAATGTATCAGTTTCACTAACGAGAACTCTGGAAAAAGCTTAGTGCCCTGTAACAAGTGAAGCACAGACAGTCTGAACTTGTGATAAAAGTTACAAAAGGTAAGATAACAATAAACAAAGCCTGTGAGCAAGAGGCTGCTGTCAGTTCCTCAAGAGAACAGGCTTCCAAGATCTGGGAAGATGGCAACTCCAAACAGGAAACATAGAGGATCAAAAAAGTGATCGTCTTGGGAGGGGAAAAAAAAAAATTCACTATTTTCCCACTATAATTATGACCAGATTACATTATGCATAAATTATAAAGTTATCAATACTTTTCATTATATAGATCGTTTATTGGAACAGTAACATCACCGGACAGACAAAAAAAAAAACGCATAGCAAGGGATAAATCAGCCGGGAATTCTGGTTTTAAGCGTATCAGTAACAACTGAGGGGGAGCAGGGAAATGAAAGCTACCAGGATTTCGTGAGGTTTAAACAAGGTGAAACAGAGAGAAATTACACGGGGCGAGAAAACATTTCTCCCGGTTGTCCCTTGAGCACGCCGTGGGTCCCACAGCTCTGGTTCAGTGGCCTGGGGCGGGGGCAGAGGCAGCTCTGTCTCGGGGAGCCGAGAAAGCGGAACCTCCGCCGCACCGATTACGCAGCAAAAAAATCATCACGGAACCCTCCCTGGAACCGCTCCGAGCCCGTTGGGAACATCGCGCCAGCGAAAACACCCGGAGTGACCACTTTTGTACAACATCCGATTCCCACTTTCCCATGTTTCCCAGATGTTTCCCTGTCTCGCGGTCCATCGCCTCGCGAGCGGCCGCTGCTCCCTCGGCCCCAACGCGCGTGATGCCCCATCCGGCCCCGCCGCGCGGGAAGGGCGCGGTGGCTGCGCCGCCCGGGCGGTGCCTGGCCCGCTCCGCCTCCCCGCGCCGCGCCGCGGCAGGAAGCC
>VZTE01005137.1:1383303-1413819 GCA_013397775.1 Eulacestoma nigropectus | reverse complement strand
GGCGGGCCCGGCCGGGCAGCCCGGGAGGGACGCGGCGCGGCCGGCCCGTGGCCTCGGCGGTGTGCCCGAGGCCCGGCCCTTGCCCCGGTCTCGGTGACTTCTATCCCCGTGAATGTGCCTCAGGAGGCGGCGTCGCCTTCGTGGCTGTAGGAGTTGTTAATGTTTTACCTCGGGAATCTCGTCCTGCTGTGGGGATGAGCCCCGGGGATGTTCCCGCCGTACCCCACGTCCCTGAGAGAGGGACGTGGCCCTCCGCTGGTTTCCAGGAGCTGCAGTCCCGTACAGGCCGCGTCCTTTTTCTGCAGTACGGACTGGACATGCCGAGAGTAGGGGTGATGAGCAGCACTGGAGCCAGGCTTGCCATTTGTTTTGTGTGCCTTTGGAAGAATGTGCTGTTTCCTTAGGGTTCAAGCAGCACCTTGTGTGGCTAAGGGCAGGGTATTTCCATGATTCAGATGCCAGCTGTTGGACTAGAAACTCCCGTAAGGAGGTTGCAGCTGAAGAAAGCAGGGGTAGGAAGCAGGAGCTTTAGGGAGGAAGCTTCTTTTCTAAGCCTTGAGAGAAGGCATACAGGGAAGTATAAAACGTTAATAGTTACCAGACTGTAACATTTATTTGGAATCTCAGCACCTTGCCTGTTGGCTTTGGTGGTGTATAGGATCTTGCCCGTAAACAGAAAGAGCCATCACTTTAACTTTCTCATCTGTCCCTGCTTGCCTGGTGAAGTTGTACATTGCAGCTGTCAACAGGGGAGCCATACCTTCTTTGTGTGCTTATCCCGTGTACCTGAGGTGACAGAAAACTCCTTCATATTAATTAGAAGCAGTCAGTACTCCTGCTTAAAAGCATTGAGAGTTTAAAAAAAAAAATCACATTAGCAATGCAGTCTTTTTTTTATTACAATCCCCTCTGCTGATAAATTAAAAAGTAGTAGCATGACCAGAAGCAGAAAAATATTCAATAAAAAACACCTAAAAAGCAGCCCCCAAGCCCCTGAAATGCTAATGAGTCATGGGGGACAATAAATCAAACTGCTGGCTGGAGAGATTTCTTTAGGTGTATGTGAGAAGCTTTTGACTCATCTAATACCAGACTTAATGACCATAAGTGAGATGTGAAGAAATAGAAAGTTCAGCATTAAGTCCAGTGACAGGATCAATCATATAGTTATGGCTTTTTTTTTTTTTTTTAATTTTAATAGGAAACCCTTAGTGACTAGATTTAGGAATGTAGTGGAAGAAATGAAAAGAAAACTTCACATGCTGAGTATTTAGCCATCAGTTATGACTGTGTCAGAGAGTGCAAAGTATTAATCAAAGGAGGCCTAATGTTATTTGATCTAATTGTTATAATCTGAAGGTTAAAGCTGAATGAGACTTTATACCTTAAAAGTGAAGACTCTGCCAAAAAGAGTGTACTCTTTTACTAAAAAAGGCTTATAGTGCAATACTGACTTCATTTTGCTGCTTAATATGTACCCTGGGATTAATATTGATATATTTATATCTATAGTTTTAAGAGTGAAAAAACCCCAGACCTTGAGCATCCATGAAATGACTTGCTGTTTTGGGGTTTTTCTTAATATCCACTGAATGATACCGAAGATCATCTGTTGCAATCATGTCCTTTTTTTTCATCCATTGACCTTTGTACATACTTAAAGTAAGAAGGTAAAGAAAAAGAGCTGATCTTGTACATAAGCTACCTCATCTTTGTCATTTTGGGGAATGTAATAATTCAGTCTCTTAATAGGCTGCTAATTTTTGGTTTTATTTGAATAGACTTCAGTGAAGAATTTCTATGCACTTTCTGTCTGATTAGAAAGGATTTCTTATGGTTCTGTGTCTTGGTATGAGTCTAATGAACGTTGTTTTGAAGTAAATCACAAAATACATGCTTACTGGTAATGTGCCAGCTGGCTTGTTACAAGCAGGGTTTTAATTATGAGAGGAATGTTTTAACTTGAAGATTTTACAGATGGTTTACAGACCAGGCTGTGCATTATTTCTTTGCATCCTCTCTTCCTTATCTTCTGTGTCTGCATCATAGATGGCTCTTTGGCATCTACTGTAATTGCCCGATGGGAGAAGTCATCTTACTCTGCTTTTGCAAATTGTCTTGTCAGAGTCAACCAAGAGTTGTAAAGGTTGAGGATGTGGTGAGAGGGGTTTTTTGTTGTTGTTTAGATTTGACGTAAAACCTTTTGTCCCTTCCAGAGGCGTTAAGACCTTTATCTAGATTTTGCAAATGGCATTTCTGCATGACTCTCAATTAATTGTAGAATAGTGTCAGGTCTTTGCATTGTGTCTTTGCATTCTGTATGCTACATGTTGTTGCCTGGATGTTTAGGGACAGGTTTGCAAGAAGCTTCACATCTCACATGAGCGAATAGCTAAATGAAAGTGTGCAGTCTGCAGTCACCACACGCAGAGAAACGTGCTCAGTCGTGAGAACGCGTGTGTGTCTGCAGTGTAGCACGGTAGGATCAGGAGCAGCGCACGGCTGTGTGCTCCAGCTGGCTGCCGGGGCAGGGTAGGTGAATGGTGGCTGGCATGCGGCTCTGTCCGCTCTCCTGCGGTGCGCGCTGTGGGTCTCCTGTGTCACCTTGTGCACCAGGGAGCTCTCGGAAGGTGCCAGTCACCTTCTGGTAGCGAACACAGGAAATTCTGTCATGCCTCTTCTTCAATAGTTACAGGAAAGGCTTCTTTCTTTGAGTATCAGTCAGCAGTTTCCAGTCAAGTATCACGTGCAAGTAACACTCAGTGTCCCCTGCCAAGCTGAGCAAAGACGGCTACTGTAGGAGCTTCCCCTGGTCCAGCTGCCATCCTGCTTTTGAGATTCTTTAGGTTTGGGAAGCTGCATCTTTGATTTTAGAGCCTTTTGCTAGGTTTAATGGCAAAATCAGTGTGTTAATTAAACCAAAAAGTTACAGGTATTCACCTGCATCTCCTGCTGTTTTGGCAAACGGGAACATCTGGCAGTTCTAATGTTGTATTTTATGTTAATAATTTTAATTTAATTAAGCTTTTTTTCCTCTTTCTTTTGAATCTGTGAAGACCCGAGTATTTGACAGTTCATATTTCAGGAAGGGTGGGAAAGCCAGGCTGTCTCTCTAGATGTGACATACCCAATATGAAATTTTAGAAATGAGAGAAATACCTCTTAATTTCTTTCAGTAGTAATTGCTGGATCTAGCAAGTGAATGAAAATACTTGCGTCGATTGTGACTTTTTTTGAGCTCATGTAAAAATAGCATTCTGTGAGTTGTTAGTCCAGTTCCTTTACAGTTCTACTGAAATGCAACTTCCAGAACCAAAGTGGTCTAAAATATCTGTATACTTATCTGCCATCATCTCTAATGTCTGTTCTTTGGGATATGTACAGAATAATGAAATTCAATTGCAGGTCTTGCTTTCCTTTAGAAGATCTTGTGCATGTGTTTTTGACTCTTCTATATATTTTGTTACTTTATCATTTAGACACCATGTACAACACTAAAGGGATTATAAAGCTTTCACCTTTCCAGTTGATTTTTCACACAAAGTTTGGGGAATACAGACCTTAAATGCAGAGAGGTGGTGTGTCAATGGCATTAGTTTTGATTGTTGGGCTTGTTTTTGTTTCCATGTTTCACCTCTTAGTCCTCTGCTTGGTTGTTCTTAATTCTCCATGTCTTTGGAGTTACAGTTGGGGTTTGGACATTTATATTTCCATCTAATTAAAATAAGTCCCTTTCATGTATTTTACTAAATTATAATTCAGTGTATTGAACTTTCTGTTTTTAAGGTGAAAAAGAAAACTGTCTAACCAAAGAGCAAAGATGCAGAGCACTTCAAATTACCTCTGGCTGTTGTCTGACATTCTAGGACAGGGAGCAACTGCAAATGTTTTCCGGGGACGACAGAAGGTTTGTGAGGAATATGCAAGTTGCTTCTTGAAATCAACAAAAAAAGTTCAAGATTTAGGCCTAAAACAAATGTATCTATGTAATTGTTCATGCTTAATTTTTAATTTTTAATATTTGTCCCTTGAATTAGAGTTCTGTAGTTAGATTTCTAAGGATTTGTTTTTAATGTTGTATTTGTTGTAATGTTGTATTATTTTTCCTTGTAAAATGTTAACTCTTATGAATTCTTCATTCCTTTTTCTTTAGTTTTATGGAAAAATAAACCTTGTTTAAGAATTTGAATAGGATTAAATGACCTACCAGTTTCTATTACATGATCCTATGATTTATATCTTCGTTAAATTGTCTTTTAATTGTTTTTATCTGTTCTTTTAAAACCTGTTTTGGTGATTTTTATGATTTTTGTAGGTGAAGTATTCTTGTTGTAGTGGATGAAGCTGTTGTTAGTTTTTGTAAGTCAGTGCTTTTTAAATGTCTTCTTGGTGATGTGCCTTGAGTAAACAATGCAAAATAGTAATTTTTTTGCCATGTAAATGAAACACTGATGTACGTGTATGTTGCAACCTCAATGAGGGGTTAAGATGACCTTACTTGTGTAGGTCATTCTATTCCTATGAATTTCACAGTATGTCTCACAAAGTGAAGGTAAGTGTAGTTGTTAAAGTTCCCTTACAGTAATGATAGTCTGTGTGAAATCAGTACGAAGTGATTTATAGGCTATAGTGTTTCTGTGTTCCACATTTAAGTGTGAAACAACATTAAGCAATAATAGCAGTTAATGTCCTTTTCTGGGTGAGTGAATTTCAACACAGAATGATTCCCCTGTAAACTAGTTTCATGGTTGCACCTGTCATCACCCTCACTAGTCTGAGCCTGTGACGTGCAGCTCATTGTCAGCGGGAGAAAGCTTTTACCTGAGTACCAGTAGTGCATGTGAGTGTACTGCAAAGCACACCTTGTCTAAGCACAGGAAGGCTGTGTCCTTAGAAATAATCTGTTGCACAAACTGCTAGTGCAAGCTTATTCCTAGAGTGGGTACAGAGAGGTGCTTTGCTCTGAGAGAGGGACAGGAGTTACACTTCCAGCTGGGGCTTAGTCTGACTTGAGAACTTAAGTCTGATTAAGCTCATGATTGTGCTTCTGACACTTATTATGTGGGTTTGAACTGCTTCAGGATTTTACGTGGGTGACATGTAGTGCTCGAAACTGCCTTTGAAAAAACGAAATACTGGTCTACCGGTATAAACAGAACAGTAAAGAGAGAGCAGCGCTCGGCTATCGGAAATTGTCTTCTAACTTAAGCAAGCCAAGTATGTGCGTGCCTCTCATTGATTAGTGCAAGTAACTCTTGCTGAAAAAATATTTTTCAGCTAAGTTTATGAGTAATTCTTAAATGTGTAGCCTTTCTTATGCTAACTGTTCTTTTTTTTAAAGGCACTTAAGTTTTGTGACCTAATGAGTTTCCATTCTGCTAGTCTGTTTGCTTCTAGTCTATATTAAACTAAACCAATTTAATTTTTTTAGCAGAATCTTTATTTCCACCTTAGCACAAAATACTATTTTGAAATATTTCTAATCTAGTTATGCTCACATGTGCAGCAGGTCTCAAAATGCTTGGATAATGTCTATGTGTACATTTACAATCTTTTGCTTCTGTTTGATGAGTAGTTTGTTTGTTTTCAACAGAAAACTGGAGATTTATACGCTGTCAAAGTATTTAACAGTATAAGTTTCCTTCGTCCTGTGGATGTTCAGATGCGAGAGTTTGAAGTATTGAAGAAACTAAATCATAAGAACATTGTCAAATTGTTTGCCATTGAAGAAGAGGTAATGCATTCTTGTAGTTGTGATCTGAGATACATGGAAGTAACCGCAGTAACTGGTTTTTTGTTTTATCCATAAGTATAGAGCATATAGTTACATTTTTAAAGAATGGTAACATATATGATGATACAAACACTCCCACCCAACCACCACCATATTTTGGTTTTCTTTCTTTGGTATTGTTGCTGTTGAAAGAATATGCTTGCTTTCAGGAGGTGAAACACCTTCAGTGTGTAGGCACAGGTTATGATTCTTCATCTCAAGAAGCCACTGTACTAAGTTTTATTTTGAATTAGGATTTTTAAGCTATCTACATGTATCAATATTTAATAGTTGAATAATGGAACTGTTCATAGTTGGAGGTGTTTCGGTAATCCTGACAGGTTTATGCTTTTCCTTTGCAAGCAAGTAAAATGGTGACAATAGTATAAATTGCAGCAGTTGAACTGAAACTAAGACTGATCAATTGAAATGACCGAGATGCTGAGATGAGTAAAGACTAAAGGACAGTCGGTACTCTCAGAGCTTATGGTGTGTAGTTTCTCACTTGTCCACCTGTCAATACTGCTGTCAACCTACTAGTGCCTAGAACTTGAGGATTTCTCCGTTATTTTCCCCTCTCCAAGTTGGAATACATGAAACAATATAAAAATCCACCTGTACTTCTTTTGAAGATCACCAGAATGGGATTTATGATATAGTTATAGATTTTACTTACTTCTGTTTTTTCGAAGTAAGATCTTGTGGTTATTGATAATTTCCGACATTGGTGTCACAATAGTCAGGTTTCTTAATCTCTTTTTTTTTTTTTTTTTTTTTTCAGACAACTACTAGACACAAAGTACTAGTTATGGAATTTTGTCCATGTGGAAGTTTGTACACAGTTTTAGAGGAGCCGTCTAATGCCTTTGGTTTGCCAGAGTCTGAGTTCTTAATTGTTTTGAGAGATGTGGGTATGTACACTTTGCTCTTTGGTCTAATTTGTTGACTGAAACAAACTCATACTTGTTTTGTTTATCTTGAAACAGCAAGAGACAAATTTAAATGACTGTCAACTAATTGAACAAATTAATATGGTCATATGGAATCACATCTTTTATTTGTGTCTATGTTGGTATAGGTAGTGGCTTTAAGAAGCCATTTCTGTGTAAAGTATTGATGTAATTTTTTTTCTTTATTTCAAGATTATTTTTCACACATTGAACTGACTTCTAGTGATAATTTCAGAAGAGTAAATTAGAAAAATAATATGATTTACTTGTGTTTACCTGCTATAAAATTTTCCTCCTAATTTACCTGCTATAAAAATTATTTTATGGGAAAGATGTTACTGAGAGCAGGAAATGCTGTAATTTAGCTGTTTGGAAAGAAAAAACCAATCTGTGGTCATGGTCTCTTTGTTAATTGTGTGTTCCTTCTCATTCTCATTTCCCAATGAGAACATAAGCATGTCTTCCTAGTTGCAATTCAGTGTTTGCACAGTCTGTGTCACAATGTGTACATGAATTCTGTATTTATTTTTTCCATTGAAGTGGCTGGGATGAATCATCTCCGTGAGAATGGAATAGTGCACCGTGACATCAAACCAGGCAATATAATGCGTGTTATAGGTGAAGATGGTCAGTCTGTTTACAAACTTACAGATTTTGGTGCAGCAAGAGAACTTGAAGATGATGAACAATTTGTTTCTCTCTATGGCACAGAAGAGTATTTAGTAAGCCCCTATGATTTAATTTTCTCTTGAAGAAATGTTTGAAGCCTGAGGCCCTTCGTGATTATAGTTGAATAGGTGAAGGTCAGGTTGTTGGGAATTAGTATTTAAACCTTTGTATTATAATTGTTTTTATAACTTTCCATTGGATTTTTTCACCTTGGGTCATGACATTTTCTGCTAATGTAAATACATCAGCCTTGAAATAATTTCCACGTCCAACTTCAACTGTTGCCTTGTGTGAAAGGAGGAACAATATTTTAGTTATGAATATATTTGCCTTTATCTCTGTAGATGTGTTTTAGTTTGTGTTTGAGCTACTTGGATGACGTTAGGTGTAGTTAAGATTCATTTGAAGCTTTGGCTAACCAAAGAGAGGCAGGCAGAGAAGTATCAAGAGAAGCACCTTAGCATGATTTTCTTCCTGCCATGTTTTCCCACATGTGCATCATAACTGATACTCTTCTCTGCTATGGATCTTTTTTCAATTTGATTTCTGTTATTTCAAAATCATCTGGAGGAATACTGAATTTCTTCTCTTCTTTAGTGGTCTCTTACGCTAGTAGTCACTCTTCAGCTGAATTTTAAAATATTTTTTGCGAAGTTTTTAGTAAAAGTGACTGTCATACCTAGGAATATAGTGATATTTATCCGAATAGCGTAAGCAACTTCTATGATACAAGCAAGCTTTGCTTTTTTAAAGAACTGGAAGTGTAGACTGACAAATTACCTTGCTGTGAAAGGATAGATTGGGTTTTTTTCTTTATAAAGCAATTCTAACTTTTTTTTTTCTCTTTAGCATCCTGATATGTATGAGCGAGCAGTTTTGAGAAAAGAGCATCAGAAAAAGTACGGAGCAACAGTTGATCTATGGAGCATAGGGGTGACCTTTTACCATGCTGCAACAGGGAGTTTGCCTTTCCGACCTTTCGAAGGACCTCGTAGAAACAAGGAAGTGATGTAGGTAATTTAGAAGGAGAATTTTATCTTTTGGTAAATTACATCAGCCCTTTAAATGCTTTTTACCAAGGAATCCTCCACATACATAGTAGAATTTAAAACAGTGAAAATATTTAAGGAAAAATACTCTTTTGTTGTGGTATAGCCCAGTAGGCAGATGAACATAACACAGCTGTTTGCTCAGTCCTCTGTAGTGGGGTGGGGAAGAGAACTGGAAGGGTGAGTATGCAAAAACTCATAGGTTGAGTTAAAGACAGTTTAATAAGTAAAAAAAGTCCCACAACAAACAGAAACCCTTGCCTCTTAAACCCAAGGGGAAACAAAACCAAGAAAAACAAGTAATGCAGAATAATCCCCAGTTGCTCATGACCAGCCGACTGATGCCCAGTCAGTCCCTGACCAAATGCCACCCTGGCAAATTCTTTCCCACCTCCTCCTTAGCTTCTGTTGCTGAGTAATATGGTATGGCATGGAATATCCCTTGGGTCAGCTGTCCTCTGGTATCCCCTTCCAACTTCGTGCCTGCCCCCAGCCTACTTGCTGGTGGGTCAGTAGAAAAATAGGAGAGGCTGTGATGCTGTGTAAGCGCTGCTCGCAATGGCTAAACATGCCTGCATTATTAACACTGTATTGGTCACAAATCCAAAACATGATACCATACACTACCATGAAGAAACTTAACTCTATCCCAGCCTAGAAACATTCTGCTTCAACAGGGATTTTACTGTGTGGCACCTTAAGATCTGAATTAAGCATTTGAATTGAGAAAGACCTGAATTGAGCTCCCCCAAAATACTGATGTTTTTCCACACATCTTTCCTTCAGCCTTGGCACTAGGCTGGTCTGTTGCAGTGTCGTGTATATAACTTGGATACTTGGGTAAAATTAGGATATTCTGAAATGGATTTTCAGTGCTGCAAATTTTTATTGTCCTTTAAATGATGGTCTTCCTCAGCAGTCTTGAAATGGGTGCACTACCCATGAGACTGACATTCGAGTAGTATGGTTGTGGACTGCAGCTGAAGATAACGGGTGGCTCCCGAATGGAAAACAGAAGTTGCGTCTGTGATGTGATGATTGTATTCTATTCCTGTTTCATCTTGTTCTCATTCTATTTCATTTTTCTGTGTGTTGCATTTTAAAAATAAAGTAAGGTGGTATGTGGGACCCCTAACACATCAATAACATCTCTGGTCTTTTCTGGTACGCCATGTAAAGCTGACTTCAGTTTTCTTAGTTGAAGAAATTGCCCATCTTGTGATTTTTTTCCCATAAGAATTCATGTTGTAGATGTTTGAGAGATGTTTTGTATACACCTTGTCCTCCATAAAGAGAAAGCAAAACTGAAATTTTCTGTTTCAAAAAGCCTGTTGCTCCTCATTCGTTTCATGAAAAATTTGAGAAATACTTGCCTGTGCAATACAAAGTTAAACAATGCCAAATTGTATCCAGATTTCTGGATGTTCCTTCTCTATGCCCAAGCCACTTTGTGGTGGCTAAATGTCGTCTCTTGCTATAGAACATGCTAGAAGTTAGCATTTTAATGTGTAAATTGACCTAAATTGACTTTGATTCATTAACTCTTGTGAAAACCTGTGGGTTCCTTCAGTATGCTGGAAATCTCTCTTGAACTTTTCCTTGAGGCTGAGGTAGACAAAGTTACTTCTCCAGCATAGCTTTTTGTTCTATACTTTTCTAGCACTACTCTGTCAGCTTATAAGTGAAGCTTCCTAGTTGTTGCACCACCTCCCATCATTTAGGCCAACCTGTCATTTAAATTTGTATTATTGCTGCCCCTTTGAGGATTAGTTACTAGACTTATGTATGTATAAGAGGTAGTAGTTGAAGTCTCCGTTATTTTTGTAATGTATTGCAGGTATAAAATAATCACTGGAAAGCCTTCTGGTGCTATTTCTGGAATACAGAAAGCGGAAAATGGACCTATTGAGTGGAGTTGGGAGATGCCTATTTCTTGTAGCCTTTCAAAGTAAGTTTGAACATACGAATGTTCACAAAATGTTTCAATGCCACTTGATTGAGCTTTTCCAGTCATTTTCTAGGATTGTGTCTTTGGAGCAGAGATCTGACACAGTTTTTTCTTTGAACTCTTCAGTACATCAGTACAGTCTGATATTTGGTTATAAAGTGTTTTTTTTCTTCCCATCCATCCAAATAGTTTTATGATTGCTAATTTACAAATGAGCACATCTGATGTGGTTTGAAAAGAAGGATTATTACGGCATTTTCTTCACCCTCAGGAATGAAGAATCAATACCTTTGATGGCTCTCATTTCTTGCGAGAATGTGACTTCAGACATGACAAAGTTTAGGCAGTAGGAAGGAAATGATAAGCAATAACAGTTCAGAGGCTTACTTTTTGCTAGGAGAAAGGTCACATCGGCACATTTTAACACGTACTTGTATCTTTTTAATTTTATCGTCATATTTTTGCTTCATATGTCCATAATATTCAATAGGAAGAGCCATGAAAAATCTAATTTTGGTATGACTGAAAATACCTCCCATAACCCATTTACCTTCCTGAGACTTCTTCTGTACTTTAAAGTTAGTAATCCTTCATGGTAAAGGAGGAAATAAATTGTTCTATGAAGAGACTCTAGAAGCAAACTTTTATGAAAGCCAAATATGTGCATCCTTAAGGGGTGTGGAGTCAAAGTCTGATTTATATCAATTAATTATAGTTTTAGAGTGTGCAGAACTTGCAATTTGTATGAATTTTTCATAGTACTGGTCATTTGTTTCCTCTGCTTGTTCTGTAATTGAACTGCTTGAAATGATAAAAGAAGCAGATTTTTTCCTTAAACATCTGTTCGCAGTAATACTTTTAAGTAGCATTCAAACAGTATTTAGTGTTGTAAGTTTAGTACCAAAGTGAGTTTGAGCACAGCGTTCACTGACCTCTGTTGGGATCAGCAGTGTGCTTGCAAGCCGCTGCAGCTTGCTTCAAAATGTTACCTGTTACCTTGGCTTGATGTGTACGTAATGTTAAAATTTTAGAGAAGTTGTTCATGCTAATGCACAAGTGGGATCTGTAAAGTTCCTTACCACTCAGATGCTCAAGGTAGAAATGCAAGAAATTTAAGCTGAACTTTCTCCTAGAATAGTAACTACTATAAGGCAATAGTTGCACAGGTTTTTTTGCAGCATTCAAGCTGTGTGTGCAGAGTACTTATTTAGCCCCATCTCCATCAGGGTGAATTCTTAGTGTTGACAATTTAAATAGTGAGTCTTTGCTAACCCAGCTGATTTTGATTGAAAGCAACATAGTGTTGCATCTCCACCGGCAAATCCTAAATGGCAGTAGCTTGCTTCAAAGTGATACACTGTGGTGTGTAGGGTGAGCTGGGTAAAATGCTACTATGGTGATAGAAGGTGGCCTCAGCTCTACAGTGTAGACTTAATAAATTTTATGTAATTTTTGCAGTGTCTGTGAAATATCTCAAGTACCAAGAAAAAATACTTGATAGTTAAAGCCTAAAAATGAAAGATTTAAAGTAGGTGTATTTATGAAAAACAATGGACATTGCCATTGAACATTTTGTTGCTCAGTGTAGGAAAAAAGGCACTGACATTTTCTTTAAAGGATAATAGATGTGTGTTCATGAGGAAGTATGAATTCATTTGAATAAGTCAAATGAATTATTGCAATTGGTTTGCGAGGTAAAATGTTCCAAGTAGAACCAAGTTGTCTCATCTCTTCCCGGTGTCCTCTAGGGGCCTGCAAGTACTGCTCACACCTGTCCTTGCGAATATTCTTGAAGCAGACCAGGAAAAATGCTGGGGATTTGACCAGTTTTTTGCAGAGACGAGTGACATACTGCACCGAATAATAATCCACATCTTTTCATTACAGCAGATGACCTTGCACAAAGTTTATATTCACAACTGTAATACGTAAGTGTTCTCTCTCTCTATTTTCATTACTTTGCTCTTGTTCAGGCTAACAGCACTGTGACCTCAGATCACCACAGTTACAAATTCAGTAGCCTGTGACCTCATGTCGCCAGTGTTACAAAGTCAGCAGCCTTTCCGTGGCAGTTTATCTGAGGAAATGAAAGGGTGCAATTCTCCTGCATAGTCATAGTGCATATTAGAGGCATGTTGACCAAACATAAAGTCATTGAAGGTCAAATCAACTGATCTTAAACTTAGTCTTATTTAGTGGCAGAACACAGACTTAATCCTGGATGTGTTAACAATATGTCTGTTTTCACAATAGAGGCCAACTCATCGCACATTTGTATGTGTTCCTTATTTACGAAGTACTATTCTGGAGACTGTATTAATCTCTTGCTTATCTTGTCCTCAAGCATGCAAAATGCACACAATTGTCTCTGATGTAAAATGCTCACAGGGGTTCTGAAGTGGTAATTGGTACAGTTTAGGATCCTAATTTATATGGCCTTCACTTTATGACCATGAAGTGCTGATGTTAAAAGCTGTAAGGTATACAAATATAAATGCCTTTTCTCTGCGGTATTACAGATAACACAGAGCCTGTGTTTAATTCTAATACATGGATACATCCTGTTATTTCATCAAATGTGTAAATACATTTCTGTCCACTTCAATTTTTCTTTTCTATTCCGTCATTTTTCTTTTGAGAGAGCCCAAATACTGTTTCTGCAGAGAAATCTTGCTTCTATTTTTTTATTATTTACATGTAGGATTATCTATAAACTAACTGTAGTATTAAGAAGCTATAGTGTACTAGTGCTGCACAGGAGGCAAACTGGTCCTTCCCGTTAGTGTACTGAAGGTCTTTCTTCTTTGTGGGAGGTCTTGGTAGTTTAGTTTGGCTTGGTTTTTTGGTTGCTGTTGTGGTGGTAGGTTTTTGTGATGGGGTTTTTTTGGGGGGGAGAGGTGAGGTGGTTTTATAAGTTCTTATCCTTGTATCTATTGATTGCTGTAAATAAAATTCCAGAGTGTCTTTGGTCTTCCTTATCACTGATGTTTTAGGAAATAATCTGTCTGTCAGCCTACAGGCTGAATTTAATTTTTTGACATGTAAAACACCAGACTTTTCTTTTGGAGACACCATCCATCTCCTTTGAAGAAAAGAGTATGCCTTAGAAAACTTAAGTATGCTTCCTTCCCCTCATCTGATGTTGCCCATTTTTACTGACCTTCAGACCAGAGCAAGTTTGTTTAGACAGAAGTGCGCTGGCGAAAAATCAGAGGTAGAAAGGAAGTTGGATATTTTGCAGGAAATAGCATTTATTTTTGTAACACAGCAACCTGGAGCCTTAGGCAGTGTGCTGCTTTTTTTCTACTTAGAAGTCAAGCGCTTTATGTGTAAACCTAGTTCTTAATTAATCAGAAAATAAAACCAATTTTTATTTAAATAATACAAAATCTGAATTGTTGAACTCTTGTAGTGAGCCTAACTGCTACTGACTATATTGTTTGTATTATAGAGCTGCTATATTTCATGAGTTGGTCTACAAACAGACAAAAATACCATCTCAGAATCAAGAACTGATATATGAAGGTCGGCGCTTAATACTAGAGCCTGGCAGATTGGCACAGCACTTCCCCAGAACAACTGAGGAGAATCCTATCTTTGTAGTAAGCAGGGAAGCTGTGAACATTGTTGGATTAATCTATGAAGCAGGTATATGAAAGTAATTTCCCTTTTCTTACAGCTATCTTTTGTAAATAGTTTGCATTACTTAATGTAATTATTTTATGTCTGTTATGTCTTAGAAATAGTGTTGGAAATTTTCTTTTCTTGATATCTGAAGTTCTAAGTATGCAGTCCAATGTTTTTCAAAACTGAGTATCCAGAACATTTTTACAGAAACAGTAGATGCTTGTAATGTTCGAAGTCCATTAAACCTGAACATTTGTGTGCTAAGATGTAGTGATGCTTATGGAGTTCCATGCTTTTTTGAAGCATGACACTTTAAACAAGTAGAAAGAAATATTATAGAAAGTAATTCAAAGCTGGTTCTTTTGTTCCATTATTCACTAAGTGGAAATTCAAGTTGTACTTTTTTTTTTTTTTTAATTTGTCATGAATGTGGTTAGCCTTTCAGTTAACAGAGGAGGTCTTTACAATGAATATTTGCTCAGAAGATAAGGTAATGCCATAACAGGGGAAAAAAAAAAAAGAAATCAAGGTTTTGAATTTCCATTCATCATTGAGAGGCTTTTAGAGGGGCCTGTGCCAGAGCCCTTTTTTTATAAATGATGAACTGGAGGACATGGCTGCAGGTGAGATGTCAGTGTTCCTTTTGTCACTATGTCCTAAATACTGACTGCTCAGACCAGCTGGCATTCTCACAGATGTGCTGAAGATGTGGGTAGGTGAGCTGTTTGTGGAAGGCTCAAGAGAGCCTTTATATGTGTCACAGAGCTTTCTGAAGGAGCCAGTGAGCATGAGAACAAAGGAGATAGGCTGATAGGGGCTACCTGAGATTTAGAAAAGCTATGTGGTGAAGTCCTGTCCTTAAGAGCCTCAATGAAAATAAGCAGCCATGTCATAAAAAGGGAATGGTCCCCTATGCAGGCAAACATGGGGCTGAAGAACGGAGACAAACAGTTGGCTCTCTCAATGGAGAGAGATTACTGGTGGAGACCTGCATGAAATCTGTGCTGTGCAGTATGTTCAGAAGTGAGTCTGGAAAAGGAAGGACAATTTGCTGAAGATACCAAGTTATTTAAAACATTTAAGACAAAGGATGGTTTTAAAGGTGTGCATGAAAACCACGTGATATTAATGGTGCTTGGTGCCATGGTTTAGTTGAAGTGTTAGGGCATGGGTTGGACTAGATGATCTTGTAGGTCTCTTCCAACCTAGTCATTCTGTGATTAAAAGGCATAAAAGCAGTGTACAGGGTGGGGAGGGAAAACAATCTGAACTTTTGAAGTCTCTTCTGGAAAATAATAAAATACAGATACTTGTTTTATGTTTCAGTTTTACTTCCTAAAGTACATCAACGTTATGATTTGGATGGGGATGCCAGTATGGCTAAAGTGAGTAATTACCATTTTAGATTATATACCTGTCTTGGATAATGATACTGAAATGAAAGCTACTTCATTTTCAAATTAATAATGTTAATAAAATGATTTTAATATGCTAATGAGGATTCTGATAGAAATATATTTGTTAACAAAGGATCTAAAAATATATTCAAGCTGTACTTTGTATACAAAATATGGTTTTTTTGTTTTTTTGTTTTTTTTTTTAAACCAAACCCAAAGTCCAGTCTTCTAAATTCAGAGTGCTCTGTTACTGTATAGTTCAATGTTGGGGGAAAAAGGAGCCTGACACTCTGTAGTCCTGAAGTTAGTTAGGTGCTTCATAACTTCGCTTCTGATGGTACAAAATTTAACATTAGAAAAATAACTCTTGCTTGATAGAGGGGAGTCTGTAGGACTCTGCAAAAGGGTGGAATTGCTTTTGCCTCCTAAAAACTTTCAGAATCTGTGGGAGACAAGTAAAGGATGTTTCATTCTTTTGGTTGTTTTTCTAAAACTACTGAATGTATGGACAGTCATGCTTGACTTTGTGATGACTGTTTATACATGTGAAATACTGGCTGTTGAGGAGCCTTGTATTCAGACATAGTAGTCCTGAAAATTTATGTTCCTTTAAATACCAGTAATCTTGAAAATTAATAAACAGAAAGGCATCAGTTGATACTAATTATTTAAAATATTGTAAAGTATAATATCTGAAACTTTGTTCTCAATTCTAAATAATACAGCAATCTTGTAAGTGAAATTGGGTAAATGAAGAGAGTCTCTAGCCTTAGAATTAAAAAAAGGGTCAGTTTTTACAAGTTCCTTGTAATGTATGTGCTTGATTCCTAAACTGTTGACGAAATGTACTTGTGACTTCGACAGAAATAGTAAGTTGTGTCATTTTTGTTTGTGAGATTTGTTTTTATCCCTAACAGATGCTTCAGCATAACTGGAAAACCCATGTTTAGCTCTGCCTTCATAATAGGTGTTTGGTTGTTGCCCGACTAAAGCTTAGGCCAAGTTACGTGTTTTAAACTACCATCCTCATATTGCTCTTTCTTTTATTAATCTGTTTCTTTGTTGTGATGCAATGACTTGAAGCAATTAAAGAGAATGCCACATCAGTACTTACGTTGGGTTTTTTCCTCCAGGCAGTGACAGGTATTGTATGTTATGCCTGTAGAGTTGCCAGTTCTTTGCTACTTTACCAAGAGCTGATGCGAAAAGGAATTCGATGGCTAATGTAAGCTATTGATTGCATTTCATTATGCTTTTCTTTTTTTTTTTTTAATTGAAATATGCCTTGATTATCAATACATAGTTCTGTGATCTCTTGATATCTTGGGAGGTTTTGTTTATCCTTGAGTAAGGACAGGCTGAATTTTCTCCTTTTTTTCTGTCATTAAGGAAACAATTTTTTTTTCAATAGAAGTTAAGTTGTTTGCAAATTTACTTTCTTCTGTGGATAATTTAACCTCTGATAACATGCAGATACAGTTAAACAGTTTGCACAAGGTATTTCTATATGAGGATTATGTTAATGCATCTCTAACAGAAAGCAATTCCTCCTGGCAGTTATTGCTGCAGGTATGTTATTGTGTTACTGATTGCTGGTAGGATGGCATTTGAATACTTTTGTTATAGACTAATGCTTCACTTTTTTAGTGAAATAATCAAGGACGATTACAATGAAATGGTTCATAAAAAGGCAGAGATTGTCATCAGGCTGGATTTCTGCAGCAGAAACATTGAGAAAGCTGAGAAAATGTGAGTAGAAGCACTACACCAGACACATTGATTTTTCATTGTCATTTTTCATGACAACAGTGTTTTAAGTTATAATTATTTGCAATGTTTTTGCATATAAAAATTTAATTTGAGTCAGCATGGATTTTCTGATGGCAATGGCTTAAGCAGAGTTAGTCATTTGTGTTACTCAAATTAGTGTTAATTTTGCTCCTTAACCTAATGGGAACAAGTGATTACTAATGAGTGGTAACTGTATGTGTTCTTTTTCTCCTTTCTTCTTTGACTCAGCTCACTTGCTCTTACTGACTCTAGAAGCTATAGTAAAGCTTGGACAAAGAACCAAGTAGCTTTGCTTTCATTAATGCTTTTGTCACTGAGTTTGATTGCATATGACTTTAAATACTGCCCCCTTACACAGTTTTAAGACTGCAGCATTTTCTGTGTGGAAGGAATTTTAATGTTGAAATATAACATAAAGCAGCTGCAAAATAACCAAATAACCCCAAATAACCAAACCCACCTCTCCTTTCCCTCTCCCAAAAAGGTGTTATTCTTGTGCAGTATGGTAGGAACTTTAAATACCACTTCTTCTTAGCATTCTCCTATAGGTGGTAGTTTTCATGTTCAGCCTACTGCCAGTCTTCCCCAGGTGCTGTCTTAGTCATATGATTCTCTAACCTTGCCACCAGGCTGCTCTGGAAATGCAGATACATACCCACAAGATAATTAATGCACATGTAGAACCACTGGGTTTGCAGAGTAGACTTAAGAACAGACTTAAACCTGTTGGAGCTGCTATGCCTGTGCAAATTGAACACCTTGTACGCAGTAATTGTGGATACCCAAGAGTTTGACAGATTTGCTCTGTGTGTACCAAGCCTACCTTAAAACCCAGGTGTGTCTGTATTGGCTTCAAAAATACCACAAAACCACAACAGTGAAATGTGTAGTTGGTAATTTGCAAGATAACACTATACCTGTGCAGCCTAGCTACAAATCGTCAGGGCAGGAACCCAAACTCCTCTTCGAATCCATTTGCACTAGTTGGCAGGACTAGATCTTGTTCAGTCTGTGTTTGGTTCAGACAGTTTCCTCCTGCATTCTGCCAGAAGAAAGCCACTCAGAGCTCAGAAGTAACCACTGTGGGTTCTGATTTGTGACTCTGGTTCACTCAAAAGTAACTCAGCAGCAGTTTGAAAAAAAATTGCGTTCATTTCTGAACTGGAGTAGTTCTCATGTGAACAGAAATTTTCTATGTGTTTGCACATGATCTTCTGGCCTCTTACAAAGGGGCAGGATTTTCAGTTTGTTTGACTTTGCTAACTCCATAAAAGTCTTCTAAAGGACATGTCCTCTTGTTTGTCCGTCCTTTTCGAGGCTGTGCTTCAAGGCATGACAATGCAAAGTCTTTGTTTGAAAAGGTCAATAAAGCACTGAACTTAAGCAAAGTATGTATTTTTTGAAAGCAGTTGAGCTGTTTGTGACTTTGTTTTTAAAAATAAAATGTACATGAGACTCAACAGGAAAATACTGTCCTGAATAATTTATTTGGCACTTGAGCTATGGTCATATGGAAACTATCAATATGAACAGATGGTCCTACTATCCCAACCTGTAAACATTTAACCCAGTAAGTTTTCTCAGAAAAGCATTTTGGTGCACTGAAGTATTAGCTTGTTAATGACTACTTTAAGTACCTTTAGTTTAATAAGATTTTTAAAATTACTTGATGAAAGGAAATATTCTTTCATTGCCTGTCAAGTACAAGTAATGAGACTAGAATAAAGAATTCAGGAATGGAAGTTTCAAACTTTATTTTAACAGTTCCAATGTAGGAAAAAATCAAGGAATGTTTTTTAATCTAAAACGTTTCCGTTGTTAATGGCCACCTAAATTTGTCAGTTTCATGGTTGTTGCTTGACAGAGACTGTATTTCATATACAAAAAGAGGCAGTTACTGAATTCAAGGAATACTTTGAGTGTATTCACTGCTTGTTTGTTTTCTTTTTTAACTGCTTTTTTTTGCTGATTAGATATGAGAATTTGATGCAAATCAACTTGGAAGCATCAGAAGTGGATGAAATTTCAGAGATACACACAAAACTCTTGCGTGTAAGTGTCTTACAAAGTTACCCTATCATTCTGAAAATGGTGTTTCTACAGAAAAAGCCAAATACGTGATAACACAGGCTTCTGTGCATAACAACTCTGAATTTTCAATGTAATTTCTAGATTGCCAGTGGTCGTTAAAATGTCCATACTAATGTGAATATCCTTCTGAAAACAGAGCAAATCCTTTTGTATTAGCTCAGTGTAGTAAAAATAAGTTCCTGAAAATACATTCTTGTTTTCTAAAATACTCAAGAATTATGACCCTGAAATATATTTTACTTTGCTTTTTTTTCTTTTCCATTTTTTTCCTTTCCTTAAGGAATTGTTGTCTACTTTGTTGGCTTTCTAAATTGTTGCATACACAAACACACTTCAGAGTGATTTGCTTTGAAATATGCATCATGTTTCCAGACGTGTGTCTTGGTTTGAAAGACAGGTGTCTGTTAAGGAAGGCAGGAGCCTCCCTTGGAATGGAAAATGCAACCCCCTTCCCTCCAAATGATTATAATTTTTGAAATTAAGGGGCTCTCAGGCACAGATATAGGGGATAGGAATAACAGTTCTTTACTAATATATATATAGAGAGAGAGAGAGGCAAACAAACAACACTAACCACGGCAGTAATAACAAACAGAACCAGGAACTCAGTGCCCGCCTTCCCTCGGCTGTTTGGGGAGGGTGCGATGGTTCCCTCGCGGCTGCAGGGGGCGCTCCGGAGCGAGCTCGGGGAGCACGCGGTAATGGCGGACGGGGAGCTCGCCTCACAAACCCCAGGGGCAGCCGATCCCGGAACAGCAGGGACGAACACACAGAATCCCGGGTGGTAGGCGAGATGTATCAAACTCCGGAGCTGCAGCGGGAGCCCCGGGAGGTCTCGGCAGGCAGGGGGTGCTGGGCTACAGTGCAGCGAAGGCTCAGAGCAGCGGCAAAGGAACGGCAGCCGTGGCCCGGCTCCCAGCAGGGCAGGGAAAGGCGGGCTCGGGATCCCGGGGTCCCCTGAAGCACTCGAGCAGATGGGTAGAAGGAAGGCAGCAGAAAGCAGAAGTCTGTAGTAGTGGCGAACTCTCTCCACAACGACAGCAGCTCCTCTCCCCCTCTAATACTGGCAGGATAAGAGAGCGAGGGACCCCACCCAAACCCTTTTATCCAGTTCAAATCTCGCGACCTCTCTGCCCCACACGAGAAAACCTCAGGTGAAAGAGGCTGGCCAGCTAGACCCCTCCCCCTGTGGCCAGGTCTTCTGTCTCTTCGGCAGCTTGTATGGGGAAAAATTCTTTGAGAGAAAAAGAAAACAAAAAGAGACCTCCTAAAACCCTAACAACGTGTAAGGAAATATTGAAAATACCTTAATACACTAGGAGCAAGTATAAAGTTATCCATTCTAAAAGCGAAAGTTGATTAATGCATTTTTGTTTTGAAGGTTGTATGAACTGCAGAGAAAGGAAGGTATGAATTATGTTAGTTATGAATATGATAATTATTATATGAATTCTTAATAAACCAAAAGAATATGTGTAGAAGTAAATAAGGGATATATGAAAGGTTGAAAGTTACTGTTGAAAGAAAATAAATTTTGACTAACAGAAATGCCAGTGTCAAATATGATTCTTTCTTTAATAATACCTTGCTTTATCTGCTTCTAGCAAAGCCTAGGCAGATAATTGAACCTATTTCTTAATGGAGATCAGTGAAACAAATGGGTTTATAGTATTAACGTGCTCAAGTAATACTGAAGTAATTTTTCACTTTACCCAGTGATAAGACTGAACCTTCTTGCTCTTATGTAGCTCTCCAGCTCTCAGGGCGTAATAGAAACTACTCTTCAAGATATCAAAACCAAACTTTCTCCTGGTGGTTTACTGGCTGACACCTGGGCAAATCAGGAAGGCATGCATCCAAAAGACAGAAAGTGAGTAACTGTACTTATTGTTCTAATATGTATTGAGTTCTGCATTAAGTTGTAGTTCATAAAACTCAATAATAAGTACTTGAGTTTACGTATAAAATACCTCAGTTTCTTCCTTTTGTCACTCTAGTCCAGAAAGGCTGCAGGCACTGCTGTCTTCCATCACAGACATCTACTATCAGTTCAAAAAAGACAAAGCAGAACGAAGTAAGTAACTTATGTGATTCACTTTTAACATAAAATGTAATGCAAAGGACAGTACAGTCTTAGTTTGTGTTAGTGGTAGGTATGGAGAGTTAGCCACAGTTCATTTGTCTGTAGGTTCTTCTTAGTGTGATACCATGCTAAAGCCCATATGAATCAAACACCAGTGTTAATAGCATTAAATTTGAATTGCAAGACTGGAGAGGAGGAAAAAAAGTGTATGACCACTTTGACCTATCAAAAGAAGGAAACTGTGTAGGAAATGGGTAAACCTAGTAGAGTTTTGCATAAATACAACTAACAGAATTAGATTGGTAATGTCTGTCATCTGCTCTCATCCTAGGGCTTCCTTATAATGAAGAACAGATACACAAGTTTGACAAGTAAGTTTTGAAGTTACCTTTGGGAACTACCATGATTGCTTTCACATCCTCCAGGTGCTCTTGCCAATAACCCATTCTATTGATTTTTATTGTAAATTGTAACCTCTTTAGGATTGCTTTGTAAAAAATTTCTTTTAAATATCTTAAATACATAGGGGGACAAGCGTATGATAATGAGCTGCTTTCTGGCTGTAGAGTTTTTTCACTAATAAGCCTTCTAAATGCAAAATACCTGTTCTTTATCTGGGCATAACTGTTTTATAGGAAGTACACTTTTTTCATGGGTTTTTTCAGGGAGGAAAAATCTGAGTAAGATTGAAATGACTTTGTAGATAAGGTGGAGATAATTTTCTACAGATGAGTAAAATATGGACTAGCCGAATGCAATTCTAGAATGATTTAATCTTACAGGAGATATAGCACACAAAATTAATTTTAATGCCATTCTCCATGCCTGTTTAAAATTGTCACTCGTGCAAGGTGTCCACATTAAGCATTTGTGTGTAACTTGGGTCTCTAAACTCCTATAGTCTCCACTTATTCTATACTGCTGTACTTGTCTCAGGATTTATTTAATTCCTCATATGCAGATGCCCAATGCCATTTAAGTTGCCATGAATTATCTGAGACATGCTCTGAGACTGGGAGGTAGGAGACAAGTCAAATGGGAAACCTCTACCTTTCTGGACAAGTGGTCAGAAGCAGAGCAGGATCTTTGCTGGAGAAGAGAAGGTTGCGTGGAGTCCTCCTAGCAGCCATCCAGTAGCTGAAAGGGGGGCCTACAAGGAAGCCAGAGAGTGACTCTTCATCAGGAACTGCAGTGATAGGACAAGGAGTAATGGCTTCAAACTGAAAGAGGGGAAATTTAGGTTGGATACATTGAAGAAGCTCTTCTCTGTGAAGGTGACGAGACACTGGAACAGGTTGCCCAGAGAAGTTGCAGCTGCCCCATCCCTGGCAGTGGTCTGTGACGGGGGGTTGCAACTAGATGATTTTTATGGTCCCTTCCAACTCAAACCATTCTAAGATTCTATTTCAAATTATGCTAGATGCTTAAGTAAATAAATTACTCTCCTGGTGGCTGGTCAGTTGCATGGTTCCCTCGACTTTGCTGAATGCTGCATGAATTTAGACACTGTTTATGTAATTTCCTAAAAAGTCTTGCTCTTGCTACCATGAGTGTGGCTTCGCTGACAATTGCAGATATAAAGCTGTCATGCAGAGGGCACAACCATGCCGCTTGATCTTCCCGTAGTGAAACTAATCTGGTTAACTGCCAAGCAGAGGAGAGGGTTTTCTACTAAAACCATGTCCTTGAATTAGTATGTGATAAACTTCCAAATAAATATGTTTCATTTTCATGGTTTGAATACTGGTATATTTTTTACCACAAGTATCTCCCTGGGACTGTACAGGTTTGAGATCCTAAGTCCATCTTTTTTATACTTGATTCACCCCAGAGGGAGATGGCAGTGGCTTTTGTTAAGGACTTTGTGCTATTAGCAGCAGAGGCTGGTCTTTGTAATACTTGCCTCTAGGCAGATAAGGGAGCAGCACGCAATTCAAATTTTTTTTTCTCGTTGAATGATAGGTATGCATTCCTGATGACAGTTCAGCTACACTAGCTAGAATTTAATTAACCAATTTCTATCATGCAAGACTTAATGAAATACCAGAAGTAGGTGTTAGTCTGTAGTGTTCCAGTATCCCTTACACTTACTGGTGCAATGCATAGCATGGCAAGGCAATTACACTGGGACTACTGTCTGCCATACTAAGAAGAATTAGGTTTTGTTTTCCTTTCCTTTTCTGCTTGTTTCTTTTTCCTCTTGTCATAAAATTAGGCTGACACAAAACTCCTGTTCTTTTTTTTACATGTATGTTACTCAGTGCAAAGGATTATTCATATATGCTGGAAGTTCCAAGTATCTGCAGTAGGCAAATATGAAATGATTAGGACTTTTGTCCTTTCCATTTGGAATCCTTAAGTATACCAGCTGACTCAGAGACGACATTTGACCATTTATTCATATACAAATATGAATACAAATATGAACTAAATGCTTCAAATAATTGTTTTACTCCCTGCTAGGGAATATTTTTGAGATATAAATTGTCAGTTCCTGTAGAATGTTGAGTTCTTACACGTTACAACAGCATGAATGAAGGTGGCTGCACAGATTTTTAAGTCCACAAACCTTTCTCCAAATTTCAGAAAGTTAGAGGAATAGGGTTTTGAAGGAAGGATGACGCTGTTTTGGTTGTTTCTGTCTTGCAGGCAGAAGCTGTATTTGCATGCTACAAAAGCCATAGCTCTTTTCAAAGATGAATGCGTCAGCAAGTATGATACATTTTTGGACAAAGCCGAGGACTGGACAAGGCAAGCTATTGATTTCTTTAATATTTGGTAATGTTCACTGCACCACTTTTATATAGGCAGCTCTTAAAAGAAAACTCTTTTTCTTTTAGGAAAATGCTGCACACAAGGAAGCAGTTACTGGCTCTCACCAACCAGTGTTTTGGCATTGAAGAAGAGGTGTCCAAATACCAGGATTATATAAATGAGGTAGAATGCTTCAAAATTATGTGAAGCATTTGCATAGATAAAAGATTCCCACATATTTTCATATCAATAGTGCTGTTTATAGTAAGTCTTACATTAATGCGGTTGTATTAAAATACAGGGCTTTGTAGGTGCAGTATGTGGTCTACAGTAGCTTCATTGCTATGTCAGAGTGGACTACAGAATGGTGTTATTTTTTGAATAATTGAATAATGTGATTTTTTGAATTGTGACTTAATTTTGGAATTTGATGGGGTTAGTTTGGTTTGGGGTGGGTTTGTTTTTTTTATTTGGGTGGGGTTTTTTTGGTGGGGTTTGTGGGTTTGGATGTGGATTTGGGGTTTTTTTGGTAATGTTAGCCTTCCCCCCCCCAAAAAATCAGTGCAAATGGATGTGGGTTCATTGAGAAATGTCCTGTGCAACTGTTACCATAGTATTTTCAGAGGACCTAGAGGATTATCCTAATTCTCTTAGGAGGTATAAAAACACTACTTCCATAATCAAGATTATGGGATACACACTTAAGGATGTTATACTAATGGTTTGGACAGTGACTCTGCAGGATGCAAACTTACCAGAATTACCTCAAGATTGAGAGAATAAGAGCATTTTCATGTGGTAAAATTATTATTTTTCAGAAAGGAAAGATAAATTAAAGAAAAGCCCTTGCTAAGTGTAAAATCAGTTTAGGAATGGTGGACAGCAGCATTTTACTTCTTGTTTGTTTTTTAATAGCACCACCAATCCATTGATTAGGATCCAGTTGCTGTAGGATATCTACAGACATAACAAATAGATAATTCTTCCTTTCCAGAATTTATTATGAAAGTACTAGATAGGAAGATAGAACAAACCAGGGAATCAAACCAGGTCGTGTCAATACAAAACTTGCTGTGATGTTCTCAGCTTAGAGCATATCAGCGACCTTAGTACTGTAATGCATTTATGAGGTATCACAGCAATGGAGAATTTAAAAAAGGATTTTAAGGTGAGCATCAAGATATACATGACAACTTCTATTGTAACTTAAATTTCCTTTTTACCTGTTACAGTTACAAGATGCCCTGCCACAGAAAATGTTTGCAGCTTCCAGTGGGATGAAACATACAATGAATACAGTCTATCCAAGCTCAAACACATTAGTAGAAATGACTCTTGGGTGAGAATTTCGTAATGGGATTGATGTAATATTGTATACTTGCTTTATAGGGAAATTTTTAAAAAATTAATTGGCTTAGTGATTGCTGTATTAAGACCAAGAATTTTACATTGCTGTAGTGGTGGCACAGATTCGGAAGCGAGTGGGGGACAGGACTAACGTATCATCTGTCTCTTTGTAAATAAACAACTTACCTGTCCCTTATTATGTATGTAATGGCAAGTTGCTGGAAACTGTGGTAGAGTGATCAGAGCAGGTAACTATCCCTATAAAAACTGTAACCTTCCTTTTGCTTCTGGTTACTACAGGATGAAGAAACTAAAGGAGGAAATGGAAGGTGTTGTTAAAGAGCTGGCTGAAAACAACCACATTTTGGAAAGGCAAGCAATTATTTTCCCTTTTGGGGCTGAAACTATGGGCAGGCTTAATTTGGTACATTCTGTAGATCCAGAATTTAAACTAGGGGAACAATTCTATAATGTCTTTGACTGTAAATATGTTTTGAACTGTTCAAATTAAGTGTAATGAAAAAAAAATATTCAAAACCTTGGAACATTGCTGTAAAATCATTCTGACACAGCCATTTTTGTGGCATTTTTGTTTCATGTTACTTTGGTTTAGCTAATAAAAATTCCTGTTGCAGAGACAGATTAATTCTGAATTTAAACACAATACTGTTGCAGCAATGCAGTGGTGTCTTTTAATTCCTCAGTTTTAGATGTTATTTTTAACAGCTGTGGAATTACACCAATCTGAATTAATGATTTTGCAGTTTTCAGATTGCTCAAATAAAGTGAAGAGGCAAACATGTTTCTTACAATCCTGAGAGGGTATTGTCATTATCACATAGAGACTGATGTTGATTTTTGTCCTATGATGATGAGAAAATACATAAAAATAAACATCTCCTGAAAGTTCCAGGGTAAATTGCTGGTAGAGTGGAGTTTAGCTTCAAGCTGAATTAGTTTTGTTTTGTTCCCCACTCCCAGTCCCATACTTGCAGCACAGCTTCCTCTCTTCCATCTTCTTTGCAGATACAAAAGTTAGGTACAGATGCCTCTGTTGGCATGTGGCAAGGGAAAGGAAAACCCCATCAATAAATTAAAGATTGATTCCATAAGCTAGTCAACCACCTAAAAATATACTGTTTTTTTGGTTTAGATTTGGTGCTTTGACTAGGGATGGTGGCCTGCGGAACGTGGACTGTACCTAGCTTCCAAAGGACCCGAAGAGGACTTGTAAATTTTTTCAAAGGGAAAAAATACTGTTGGGACAGTTAAAGGCAGATAATAAATCTGTATCCAGGGGGGTTTTTTTCCTTCAACAACTGTAATATTAAAGAAATTGTAAATATGTATAATATGTAAATACAAAAGAAATATATATCTTTTCTTGGTCACTTTTAGGATAGAATAACTTCTGGCAGGGAATTGAGCCCCTTGGAGGATTTCTGAGGAGTCCTAAAGGGAGAAGTATTGTTGATGAAATTGACATTTGTCCACTTTGAATATTGCCCTTTTTTTTCAGAATGCAATTTAGTCTTCATTGCAAGAGGACTTGCAGTACTCCAAAACACCCTTGTATAAAGGGTATTTTGGATTTCCTTTAACAACCACTGTTACGTAGGAGTCTAGCTGAATGACTTTGATCATCACAGAACATGATGAATGTTTTAAATGAGATGTTTCTAAATGAGTGTGAATAGGGACTAAGAGTGCAGATAGGACAGAACAGAAATGCATTTCTCTTTCCTTCACATCCAAACTGTTAGTTCACTTCTACTTGAGAAAGCAAATCCACAATATTTTTTTAAGTTCTTTCCATATTTGGTGCTATGTTGTCTGTAATCATTTGACTGCTCAGTATATGGAAGTTTTGCACTCCAGCTTGTCAGAATGAATGTAAAAATTCTTTTTTTGGAGTACAGCATTTTCAGACTTTCCCTGAAATTTTGTTGCTCACCACAACAGCAGTGGGTACTTAAAACAGCTTCTTCTTAATCTCATTTGCAGGTATAATTTTTTAAAAAGGTTAAAAATTTGGTATGAGAAGAATTTGTGGGCAGTCAGTAGACTGGATAGCATCATGCCTCGGCATGATTCCACTGAGTAGTGGAAAATAAGGTGCCAGTCTAGATCTTTAAAAGGGACCACTTCCACTGCTGACTTACAACTGAGGTACCAAACTTTGATGGAAAATTTAGTAAGACTATGTATTTATTTTCCAGCATCAGTAATTACTACTTTCAGGATAGAAAGTACATTATTGGGTTGCAGAGATGCAGAGTGAAATATTCTGCTCCAAAATACACAGGAGAAAGAGAACAGGAAAACAAAAACTCTGGAAACATCCCTTTGTTTGGATACTACAGATGTACATACTTGTTTCAGATGAGCATGCAAATATTACAGAACTTGTTCTTTCCTTGGGGAAACCTGGCCATGGACGTTCAGTGGTGTCCAACAGCACTTCTCATTGCTGCAGTACACCTGTAAGAGCTGGACCAACTATATTTAGAATTTTCCATAATTACTGGTAGAACATTTAGGTGTAAACTAAACAATATCAACCAGTGATAGCATCTGGTAATTTTGGGATGCTTACTCCCTGCTTATCTGTCCAGGTCAGAACACAACACATTTTCATTTCCTTTTTAGAAAATACTTGGAGAGAAACTTACGAAATTTATAAATGAATATTTTATTTTAAAAGAAAAGGAAATTCACTTGCCTTGATGTCCAAGACCTGCTTTCCAGTGTTCTTGGTAAGAATCAAAAAAGGGAATTCGAACATTTTTACACTCATGTGAGCAGCTTCTGTCTTTGTCACCCAAAAAAATCTAGCTATGCAAAAGGAGTGCAACAGTTTGTCACACATCTTTCCTTGGCATTCTTAACAGTTTCAAAATACTGGAATCACGTCTAACTGGAATGTTTTAATGCCTGCTTGTACATTTGTTCATTCACATCCACAGTCTCACTGAGTATCAGTAAAACACATGAATAAATGTTAAAAGAATTGGGCTCTCTAGCTGTGCATAAACTGTATTTTGTTTCCAACATTATAACGCTTTGTTGTTTCAAAGTTCGTAATCTTGAAAGAAATCAAATGCTAGGTGGAATTTATAATTTCCAACTTCCTTATACTGAAGCAGTCTGAAAAAGAAAAGTAATTCTAGTAAAAGTATAGTCTGTATGTTGAAATATGTGCAGCATTCTTTTACATGTTTGAATATGTTTTGTTATATTTTATGTTCATTTTAAACGTTGCTGGCTTTAGTCTTGCTGAATATATCGGTAATCTTAATCATGTTAAAATTTCTTTTTCTAAAGCAATTTTAACAAAGCAGTAGCTAAGGAACTTGAAGTAATCAGTTCATAATCTTCTGATTACGTTATTGTGAAGCAAATAATTTTTCAAGTCAAAGCATAGTGTACAATACCATCAAATTTTTGCTCAAACTAAGTGTCCTGATGCTATGAGTCATGCTGTTGATTTGCCAAAAGAAGTAATAGAAAGTAATATATGGTTTTTCTTCCTGAAGCTGGTTTACTGGTTTGGGGGGTTTAGCTGAATATATTAATTATCTGTTACTTGAACAAACCTGTCCTCATACGAATTGTGAAAATGCATGAGTGAACAGCTTAATGGCATAAATACATCATCAACCACTTATTGTACAGTGTGTACTTACTTCTTCCTTTTCATAATTTAATTTTCTGTTAATTTCAAGATTGCCTTATGAGTTTTATTTCCTTGTAAGCACAATAGAGGGCCTGAAATATGAAGTTGCAAATTGCAGCTCAGTTTGCATTATCCAGCTGTTCAGAAAATGTGCCCTGCACAACAGAATCACTAGCGTAGGCAATATGGTAGAACCACCTTTCTAATTTTTTTTAACTACTTGGTTGACATGTGGTCTGAACAACATCAGTTCTTTTAATGGTGGCAAAATTCCTAGTCTCTGCTCAGTATGAAATGGCAGAACTCAATCAGTTATAATGTAGTCAATCACTGTAGAAGTGGTAATTGTAGAACAGTTCTGGATAGTCCTGAGCAGAACTGGGAAAAAAGCGGAGTTGTTGGCTGAAAGAAGAGAGTATTGGAAGAAGGGGGAAGTTAAAGTCTTCGATAATCTACGGGCTCTTTCAGAAGATCGGCGTTCACTGTGTCTGTGGTGAAAGGGTTATAGATTATTAATATAAACTGTAGTGCAAACAAAAAAACCCAGCCTACAACTTTGGAGAAACCATTCTAATGGTAAAGAGAGGCAAGTGCCAGAATAGATTGTCCTGGGAACAGCAATACTGTTTGAAGAGGGTTTATAGGAACAGGTTAACTGGTGGGAGCTCTTGTTGCTGATTCTGCCATTGGCAAGGCTTCACAACCTTCTGATTTTCTGTGCCCTAAACAGCTTCTTTTTTTTCACCATTTACAAAAAAAATGTGGTAGAGGTAGTATCCCTCAGTGGAATTTGCTGTTTTGTCACTGGTATCAGCTCAGGCAGCAGTAGTTGTAGGAGCACATCTTTTGGAGAACTTGGCTGCCTGTGGGCAAGTAAGGCCGGCAGCGGCAGGTTGAGCTGCTGCTGAGACAGGGGCACGGCGCAGTTCTTCAGAATTGTGTTGTGCTCCTGGGCACTCACACAAGTGTTGAATGAACGCTGACTACCCATCCGGGTGTGGGTTATGGCACGACTGCCCAGCCCTGGGAAATACTTCCCCCAGTAGCTGCTTTAAGGAACTGAGGCAGATCATTTTAATGGGAACCTACTGAAGCGTAGCACCAGCTCCTGTCAGCTCCTCCTGTGCCAGGGGCCGCTTCAGCATCCCTGAGTACGTTTATGCCGAACGATGCGGAGTTTGCGCCTGCCGGGTGCGGGGCCGGCAGACGGGCGAGAGGACTCGGGAGGTCGGAGGGAGGACGCGGACGCGGTGCGGCGCCTCCTTCGCCCCCGCCGCCTCCCCGCTGCCCTCGCCCGCGGGTGCCGTGTGCGAGAGGCGGGCAGAGGCGGCCGGCGCGCCCCGCTCCGCATGGCGGCGGCC
>VZTE01005137.1:1305169-1383074 GCA_013397775.1 Eulacestoma nigropectus | reverse complement strand
CGTCCGCACCATCTTCGAGGCGCTGCCGCCGCCGCCGGAGCCCCCGCACCGCTTCGGGCCGGCGGCGGCGGGAGCGTGGTGCGACCTGTGCTGCCGCTTCGTCCTCTCACATTGCCTGCGCTGCGCGGGTGAGCGGCTCCGGCGGGGAGCGGGACCGGGAGCGGTGGGGCCGGGGGGGCGGGAGACCTTCACAAAGCCGAGGGGCGCGGGGCCAGGTCAGGCGTCTCCCGATCCGCGCTAGGAAACGCGTGCCTCGCCCAGCCCCGACGGGAGCCAGGGATTCGCCATGTGCAGCGTTGGAGCACGACGGCTGCCGAGCGGGAGCTGAATGGCCGGGACAATGGCCTGGCATGGGGGTGGATGCAGTGTGATCCAGGTAAAAGTGCTCCGTCCCCACCCGACAGGAAGGTAACGCGTGTCACAGGGTGTGGGGAGTGCTGCTCTGAGGGGTTCCCGTGTGCTCCCAGCCCTGCCAAAAGCCGTGTGCTCTACTCCCTGTGCATCAGGGTCATGCCCAAGGCAAGGCTGTGTTAGTGTGTCATGTACACACACGTACGTGTCCTTTTGCTCTCCGGGCTCCGCTTCAGAGTAGGCAAAGGTGCTTTTCCTTTCCCTACATAGAAAGCAACTTTCCTTCTTCGCACCCCTTTCGTTACCACTGCCATACTCTAAAATACAATGATTTCATTCACCTCCTAGCTCCTGTCCTTTACAGTAGGACAACATACATAATCTAGTGCTGGTGAAAAGTCTTCTTTTGCCATCCCTTTATTGACTGAAAAGGCTGTGGCCATGTTGTTGGGCTTCATGATAACCTCGAGGGTGATTTCAGCATAGAACTCCATGGACATGTTCACTTGGCTGGCTGTTCCTTGCCCACGGCTGCAGTGCTGCTGCACTTTCTAGGACAATCTAGTGCTATCCGTAGTGGTGTGACATGTTCAGGTGTGTGGTTTGCTTTTGATTCACATCACTGAGCCTTTGTTTAACAGATGATATTTGGAACACAAGGTGGGAAAGAAAGGTCAATCTTTTCCTTCTTTTTTTCTGTCTTAAGGAGATGTAATAACCTTATACTGTCCTCTGCTGATAAATATAATTTATGTTATGACACACTGATCGCACGGTTACACTCACTTTCAGTAGCCCTTTTTACAGTTACTCTTGGAATGGAAATACTTTGGCTGTGAAAATAAAATACTTTTTATTTATCGTTTGCATTAGTGCGCTGTTTGTACTGACAGGATATGTCGCGCACTGATGTGAAAATAGACCTTAGAAATAATATTTTTTTTTTTATGATCAAATGCTCCATGACAAGAACTTCAAGTGTCACACTGGATTATGTATCTTCCAGCAACATTTTCACAGAACGATTACAGCTTACAGTGTTTTTCCTTCCCCTTCATGACAAGATCCATTTTTATGAGGCATAGTACTTCAAGCTGCTCTCTTAAAGTGCTGTTTAAGTAGCAGAGGAAACATAGGTCTTTTATGATCTAGCATGAATATAATATTTAGAAGCTGTAAAGTGCTATGGAGATGAAAGGAAACACCAGCTAAAGAGCACAAGGGTTGCTGTGAGAACCTCTGTTCTTGTCCCCTTGGCAGGCACAACCGGTGAGCCAGACCTGGCTGATAAATTGGCTGAGGGCAACGAAAGTAGGGCCTGGGTCAGGACAGCTCAGAGACCTGAAGGAGCGTGTGACCGGCTGCCCTCCTGCCTCAGAGCCGCTAAATCCACTCTGGCCAGACATCAGTCTGCACCCAAGGTCACAGGCTCTTCTGTGAGCGAGTGAATATCGGAGAGAAAGATGTCCCCTGCTTTGGGAAGGCAGCAGATATGGCTGTGCTTGACATCTAAAGTGTGTCGAGACTGGCCTTGAAAGCTGAATCAGATACATCCAGGACTACAGTCGAATTTGTGGCCTCTGTGGTAGCCTCTGTGAAAATGCCATGGTCTCCTTTGGGTATCCCTTGCAAAGGAGAGATTACAACACAGGTTAGAAGTACCTTTCAAAGATTTTAATCTGCCTGGCAAGGTGTGACAGTGCTGAAAGTTTCCCAAATAAACCTGTGTTTTCCAGAAGCCACTTTATGTTGTTTAAAAAGTAAAACACAACAGCATCTTCCAGATGGGCCACTGCTAATGAAGAGGGAGCTAGGTACTAAATTCTCATGATTCTGAGTCACAAAGACATAAATACTATATTTATTTAAGTTACCCTCTCTGAGTATTGGTAGAAGTCAATTCTCACCAGATCGTGGCCATTAGACATGATCAAAGTCAGAGGTGGTGAATGTGGTGACAAGAATAAAAAGGCATGAGAAATTCCCTCTGGGATAGGGAAGCAGTCAAAGGGCACATCAAAGGAGTAATTTTAAAGTATTTAGATACAGACTTTTTTCTGAAAGAAAAGTCTTTGACTTCTCTATGGGAATGGGGATTTCTGTGAGTATCTCAGTCCTGCCTTTCTCACAGTGTACAGGAAAAATTCCCGAGCTGAGCTTCAGTAGAGGCTAGACTTTACTCTTACCATTTTTCAGTGGGTCTGTGGTTGTCTTAGGGTTTTTGTACACTCCTTGGTGCACATCATAAAGTGAGGTGGAATCCCTGAACTACCAAGAAAAGGCCTTTCTGCCTTTTGTGAGATTTTTGTTTGGAATTTAGAGGTTTTCAGGCTTCTGATAAAAATTGAAAAAATACTTTATTTAATTCAGGGAAGAGAGATCAGAACATTAAAAAAAAGAGTCAAGATTAATGATTGTCTGTTTCAGTGCAGTGCACAAGGTGCACATTATTCAAGCAACTTATTTCTTGAAAAAAAATAAGGCAGTGCTGATATTCCTGGACCCCAGCCCAAGAAGAAAGCCAAGTGTAATGAAATACCTCTGAAAAGGATACTTAGTAGTATTCTGCTTCTTGCTGTTGTTCTGGATTCCTTTTCAAGAGAGGCTTAATTGGTTTAGCAGTCCAGGTTTGCTCTGCTATTCACCTTTTCACCTCTATTATTTGGGGTAAAAACCTGGTGCAGGTGCAGAGTTCCATTGCCTGGCCTGACTTCTCTACACGAAGTTGTCTGAAACAGAAGCAGTTGGGATTATTCCATTATACAATGGAATGGTGTACAGTAAAGAGTGGGTTTTGTTTTCTACCATTCAGTTTTTCTCTCAATCTGAAAGTAGTCTGGAGTGAAAATTCTCAGCTTCTTAGATCTTATTGATGGTGTTTAGCATTAAGTAGTGTAGGAGGTTGTTGCATTGTATCAACATGTGATTTGGCATTTGAAAAATGAGGCATTTATCATGGTTTTGGATGAAAGTCTATACAATTTCTGAGCAGTTTTACTTCCCCCATAGTCTGATGAACAGACTGGGTGTACATAGGTGGTGGGAGTGTGAAAGGAATTACCTTGTGGACTGCTTGCTTGCGCCCTAAAAAATGATCAGGTTTTAAGCAGAACAGATTAGGATGAACAAACTTACTGTTTTGGCAAAGTTTAACATGTTTTTGTTTTTCTGCCTCAATCTGTTTTCTCTTAGTGATAGTTCCCTGCAAGCTCTCACTGAGAAGTCTACTAATTTTGGCACAAAGTCACCCGAAGCCCATAGGCAAGTTGGTCTATCATGCACTGAGTCAAATCCTATGTGTCAAAGTATGTTACAAGGCAACTCAGTATCTTCTCTCCAATTTTAGCCTTGAGTTTTATTTTTTCTGTACTATAAAGTGTAGCTGTTTACATAGAGAAGTGGTTTTCCTAAAGACTGTTCAATTATTTCCCTGAATTTGCTACTACTAATACAATAAAGCTAAAATTGACATGAATCTGTTATTTTCACATTGCTCTACTATTCTCTGCATCTGGCTTTTTAATCTTATATTCAGCTTTGATTTTGAAGCACAAACCTACTGACATAAGGTAAATCTATAACCAAACTCCATTAAAAATGAACACGTGCAGTGCGTTGTGCCAGCAGCAGTCTCCAGGAAATAGTGCATTACCTTCCCGATGCTCAGCTGCACCAGCACATCAGCGCCCACCCTCGCACAGTTCCATCACAGTGCTGTGCTCATCCTGCCTGCCTCTGCACATTCCCAGCATCTGGAAAAGAACATAAAACAAATTACAACAAATTTTACAGGTTGAAGTATTCCAAACAAAACAGGGAATGACTGTACAGTACAATGAACGATAGTGAAAAGAATCAAGAAGAAATATTGCTGAAATACACAAAGAGACATTCTTTTCCATGTAACAATGAAGGAAAACATTTATTTACATTGTATGTATTGTAGAGTTAAACAAGAACTAACCAGACGTGAACAAATGCGCTTTGGAACAGTGGTTTTCTTCCTCAAAATCCAGGATATATTTCACTGGAGCCATTGCTAAGAAGAAAACTTCATACTCCTTACATCTTAAGGGAAGAAATCCAATTATTCTCCAATAATAGTCATTAATAGATCATTAAATATGGTAACAGATGTATTTCACATCAGTTTGAATACTACAGTTGTTCAATTTCTACCTTTCAAAGAGAGGCAAGGTTTTGGAAGTTGCAGATTGCCAATCACTGTTTAATTTTTAGTCCTTTCTTTTTGTGTATGTGCAGCTGCTGAGAATCAAAAGGTTTTTTTAGAAAGCTCACAAATACAGCCACTTACTTGGATTAGGGAGGGATGAACAGCTGGGCTGGAAATTGGAAGTATTGTGCTAGTTTTGCTGATTTAAAGTCAAATACAGCAGTTTTTTGTTTCTTTTCTTTCAGTAGTTATGTTCTTTATAAACTTCCTAGCAACTGCATAGCCTTGTCACACATCATGATGTTATAAATTATGTTTTGATATGAAATCAGTGTTGCTGTGTCTTGACAGTGTTATGGTAATGCAGGAGTGCTGAAGCCCAGGGACTAGTTAGGCAGGACCCTTTTTTTGATAGTTGGATAAAATTTACTCTGGCATACAGCTGAACAGAGTTTAAGGAAGGTTGCAGCTTTTGTTCGGCATTTCTAGGTAAATATGTTTCACACATTCCATTGTTTCAGTGCATGGGTACAGTGTTTCTTTTCATAACCCAGTTCTGGATTGCAAAAATCTTGTAGTCTGTTTCAGGTCTCTGTCAGGCAAAACAAAAAAAAAAAAAAAAAACCCAAAAAAAAAAAAGTGAAGTGAAACAGTTTATGGGGGTCTGGAAGTCTCCTCCTTCTTCTTTGGAAACTCAAGGTCCATCGATACGGAAAATACCCTTGTGAAGGTTGGCTTGTGAATACTTCTCCATATTGAACTCTGCCTGTGGGTGTGGCATATAGCCTAGTGACATACATCCACATTGGGACAGGCTGGAAAGACACTACCTTGTTTTCCAGATACATTATTGCCTACAAAGAAAGCAAAAACTCATTTTGAGCCCAGTTAGGAGGAACATTTCCTAACACAGACAAGCAGATATTCCTTAATACACTCAGCTTTTCCTACACACGGTTCCTACTGTGAGTAGGTGTGTGGGGATCTTTGTTCCTGAAACCAGACTAAGTGGAGAAGTCCCAGTTGAAGTCAAAGCAAATGAAATCCTTTACTCATCCCAGCCATTTGCTACCCGAGAGCTGAGGGGAGTTGAAATGGCAGTAAGTCCTCACTGAGAAAAAATGCTCTTCTGCTCTGCAGCAGAGTTCTGCATCTGCCTCACATCTGGCACCACTGTCGGTGCTCCTCCTGATTATTAGACTTCATTTTTATGGTATCTCATCACTGCTGTGTGGCTCTCAAAAATGCTTGTTAGCAAAGAATTTGCTTTTAAAGTATATAAACTGAGTACGTTCCAAGAGAGTATTTCCAGTCAAACACTGCTGGTTGTTTACAGTTGGTTATTTAAGTATGTTTTATGTAGCAGTGAAGGTTTGTTTGGGGTATTTTTAGCTCTGTCAATGGGCATGGGAGGGCTGCAGTAAGGCAGCCACTGGGTCACTGTGTATCCTCCTCTATTCAGAGCTGCTCTGTTGAGCTCTGTAGGTCACGGTAGACAGGGACATGTCTAAACTGCTGGATGTTTCATGCACCCCTTTGCTTTCCAACTGGCATGCACAGGTTTCCATGCAGAAAGTGGTTTGGGAGGCAGATGTAGAGAGCAGCGTGGCGTGCCCAGCTCTCCTGCCAAGGTGGTGACTTGCCACGCCGGGCACCACACACATGGAGATTGTGTGGGCATTTCTGCCCTGCACAGGGGCCTGCTGAGGGCTGACCTTTGCACTGTTGTGGGGAGGTAGGATGTCAGAGGCTGCCTGCATAGCAGAGGGGACAGCTGCTCACCTCCCTTCCCAGGCAGGTGGGACAGCAATGAAGGCAGCAGTCATTCCCTCCCCTCCTCCAGACGCTGCTTAGATGAGCAGAGTATGACCTGGGGGTTGAAGTCTGTTGCAGTAAAAAGCCTTACAAGGCTTTTTTCCTTAAAGGGAGGCAGGGATCAAGAGTCTGAGTCTGCTCACATTTCAGGTCCTTTTGTCCTCCTTGGAAAGTATCTCTGTGCAGTCTCTCTTTGTCAGAGTAGATTGAAAGGTACATATGTAGCCCTGTGTAGTACCTTTCTAAAACAGTGAGTTCTTAACTTTAGTAATGCATTGATGTAATGTGAGGAATCAGAGTTGTCTTAGGAGGAGCTCTGTGGACTTTCCCAAGCCCAGCTGATGCAGGCTGAGAGCAGTGCATTCCTGTGCAGAGCACAGTGGCTCATATTCTAAGGCTAGCAGTTCAGGTTGAGAGGAACCCCCGTTATCATCACACACCCCTCATCCCTGAGCTGTGGGAGACAGGCTGTTTTTCATTAGCTTTACATTTTGGCCTAACAATGGCCTAAAAATGTAAAGTGGTGGAGAAGTTGTGAAATTATTGGATTCTAACTACTGCTGCTGTTCAGTTTAGCTTGAATTCAGGTCTGTATTCTCATCTGTATTACCTGGTTTGTTGCATAGTATAATTGTCAGATTCATCCCAATGACTTTTTTTTGTGTAGAGTAAATTCTGTTTGCTTTAAAATAATACACAGTGTTTTATGTTCTTGCCTACTTTTGTTTCACTAAACATTGTAAGATACAAACCTCCACAGGTTTGTTATTCTCATCAGCAAAGTCAGTTTATCCCCTTATATTGTTCCAACTGGATATGTTTTACTGAATGTTTTTTTAAGCCTCATAAAATACCAATATGAAGATCCTGTATCAGTATTTTCTGTTAAGCAAAAAAAACTTCCTGTGCCCTTCACATCCTGCTAAAGGACATGTATATCTATATGGATTCTTTAACAAATTGCAAAACTAGTCAATTTATTACATATTTACTTATGGTGTGAAATAGAACAGGGTTTTTTATGCCACTCTGATTTTCATTAAATTATGTATGTATAAATTCCAGAAAAAAAGAAGTCATTGTTTGATCTTGTATTTGGCAGATGCCAATACGCATTCAGACCCCTGCCATTTCCTGAGAGAAGCAAGTTGTCTGTTGGGCCTTTAGCTCTGCTCCTTGCCTGTTCTGAATTGGGTGACAGACCTCCTATTTGTGCTAAAACCGTCACTTTGCTACTAAATTCCTTCTAGTCTGACAGGGTGGAGCTCAAACAAGAGACAAAATCCAGTGGCCTGTGTCCTGCCTTCTGCTCTTTTCATTGACACTGGCTAAAGAATTGTGACAGATACAGTATAAATGGAAATGTTTATTTGTTTTCAGAGACATACTGACAACAGGAAATGCAATCAGAAACCAGTAGCTCAGTCCTGAGAAGCAGAAGTATGTTTAAAAAGTCAGATGCATAACATGCGGTTAAATACTTCACATATTTTAGCGTAGAAAAATACATTGTGAATTCTAGAAGATTTATTAACTGTATGCTGTGAACATAGCTGGGGTAACAAAGCCCTTACTTTCTGTAGTTTAAAGGTTGATACAAAAGGACCTTTGTTTTGTAATGACATTAGTCTTGATTTTCCAGGGATTTCTGCCATTCAGATCTAGCAGAAGAAAAAAAATCAAATCAAATGTGAGAAGCTGGACACAGTCAAGGAAATCATACCAGGCTTGAGAAATGGTTATGAAGTCTTGCTGTTTAAAAGTGTATACTGGAAGTCATGATAAATTTTGCACGGGGCGTATATTTGTTCATAGCATCTCTGGATTTACAATTTAATATGTATCATGACTGGAGCATGTGTAGTCTATATACTGAGATGCTGTTAATTTCTTTGGATAGTGATATGTTGATAGATGCTCAATTCTTAAGTAAATTGTGGCAGTGAACGATTTCACTCTTATGTTTGCCTTAAAATCAACTAAGAGGAAAGTCACATTTTGAACACCGTGTGTATCCATAGAAATCTGTTAAATTTACTGCTCAGAACCTTCAGAAGAAAGTCTTTGAGAGGTACTCTCTCTAGTGAAAATTCTGTTGATTTGCATTAAGGGATTTTGAAAGAGGACTTGTCACTATCAGTTTTGGTGTTTATTTGTTTTCAGCCTGGAAAAGGTAGCTAGAGATGAACAAAGGAGCCCTTCAAAGCCTTTCTGCAGAAAACATGTCTTAACATCCTTGGAAACACAGTAACAGGTTAAGACTCTGAAGCATTGGTCTTTCTTTAGCTGAAGCATCTATTAATATAGCTGCTTCTTGTCATAAAGAGGGAGGTCTGGAGGGCTCTGAGCGGAGTGACGGAGAGGGAGGGGATTTAGGACTAACAGGTGGTCCTGAGACGTGCTGGCTGACGCTGAGCTCAGAGCGAGCTCACTTGCTGTGGGTGTTCGTGGGCTTTCCTCTCTCCGTCTGGATACATGTGCCTCTTGTTCTTGGTGTAGCTGTGGAGCCCTTTCAGCCATGGCAGTAAGAAATGATCTGAGCAAAACCATCAGGAGGATAGTGCGGTTTTTTTACTGGTTTCCTAAATCATTGAGCAGTTCGAGGAGAAGGACAGTAAAACTTCTCTGGAAATCTCCTGGTAAGTCTGCGGCTATGTTTCTTCAAACTTTTTTTTCCTGCTAAAAAAAAACCAACAAAAAAACAAAGGGGAAAAAAAATTGTTTCCGTTGAACTGGTTAACTTTTCCAGGCCAGAATTGTTTGCAATTTTTCATTCTTGGAGGCTCATTAGACAAAACTGTAAAAATATTCTAGTAGGTTCATCAGGCTTGTTCAGACAAAGAGTTCCCTTGCAGCTATATAATTTATTCACGTCAGTGATATTTGGTAACTTGTTTTTGCCATGTTTCTCCCTTAGGAATGTATATAGGAGCTCTAATATGACTGAGATAACTGCCTGAAAATTATTTGGAATTTCCTTGAGCTGTTAATTTATCTAGAATGCTGCGCAAGGACTGAACTGACTGAAGACTTTAACTCATTGTACCAGTGTTCACACAAAGTGATGGGCAGTTTAGCAAGGCTTGCGTTCAGCAGTGATGCACTGGCCTTCTCTTTCATTTTATCAGCTGAAATGCAGTACAGCTCAGCTCACCAGTTAGTAAAAGGCATCACTCCTCAGAACAACCCAGTGCTCTGATCCTTGTCCAGGCCTGACAGAAAAGTGTTTGCATCTCTGAGATTAACGTTCTCATGAACACCCTTAAAGCCCACCCTTAAAGATAGGGTTTTGCCCCTTTAGCATGGTCTGTCAAGGCTGCGGCTGAGGCATGTTCTCAGGGCTTTGGAAGAACATGCACTGCCACAGCATGGGAAGCTGAGTTTTTTCTGTTCTTCTTAAGGGACTAATGGTACAAGGTCAGTTTTCTTTTGATTGGGACTCCTTGGAACAGAATGGTGAACTTGTCAATTCTGCAACATTAGTAGCAAATTTGTATTTGCATGGGGTAGGATTTGGGTCAGTTCCACAGCTGGGTAGTTTAGTGTTGTACTTCAGATAACAGATCTGTGACTCATGAAAGGGGTTGTACCAGCTGAAATCTCTCACAGAAACATTTTTAGGCCCTATGTCTAAATGACACGTGACTTCTTCCCGTGTGAAAGAGTCCACAGATTCTAAATATTCAGAAGGAAATCCCAGCACATTGAAGTCTCTATGAAACTTTCCTTGATGAACCTAGAGTTTTGATTAACCTCTCTTTGAATACTGATAATCTCAAGTCCTCCTAATACATCGAGTTATCCTGAGGCTCATAACACATCAGATCATTCCTGCATCTCTTTTATTACAGTAAAAACTATCAATAAATGTTATTGAAAGATTTAATTGCTAGCTGTGTTACACACATGTGAAAATGTTCACATGCCAGATCTTTTCCCCAAGTAGTGCAAAAAAAAAATTGCATCCATGACTTGTAACAAGAAACAAGGTGAACTCTGAGTGCTTTAAAAATAATACTTTTTGTGGGTTGCCTTCCTTCTCCCTCTACATCTAGTGGTTTGAATAAGATTTGCCTTTTTACTGTAATTTTAATGTATGTTTTAGCATCTCTTTTGAATGGAATTTGTAAATAGTGCCTGAAGCGCCCTATATGTCCTTTGCTACCTATGCAACGAGATATTTGTCACAAAATTGTGGGTTTTATGGAAATGTGTCATTTTAGCAGAAGGTTGAGTCCAAGCAGAAAAAATCTCAGTGTGAAAATTCGACTCGAAATTCCTGTAAGTTTTCAGAAGCCAATCTCATAAACTGGAAGCTGAAGTCATGATGCTCTTCTCACAGGGGAGGAGATACAGCTCCTGATTGCTCTTTAGTCTGTACAAAGACAGCAAGTGGCACGAAACCTTAGTTACTCTGAAGTCCATGAATATTTCTGCCTTTTTCTTCAGTGTCCGGAATTTCCCTTTAGTTTGTGATTAATTACAACATTACCCACATGCTTTCTCAACTCTGAAACACCACATTTTGGTAATTCTTTACCAAGTTGCCATTCTGTCCTTCTGAGAGAGCTGTTCAACACATAAGCCTATCCTGAGCAGTATCGACCATCTAGTACCATCCCTTGGTACACAGAGATTTACCCTTGCCTCCAGCATACTAGAATCCAACTTTTTCTCTGCCTCTGTCTTTCTGATGGGTTTTACTCCAGGACTGGCACTAACAGATTTTTTTATTCAGGATGAGCCAGGACCCAGGATGAGCCAGCAGAACAATTCAGTATCGCTAGGCTTGTTCCACAGATGAATAACCCAGCTGGAAATTAAAGCTTTCAGTAAAACTTACTGATAGTTTTTAGCTGCTTGTGCTTTAATAGATAAATTAACATTTTAACAACAACAAAAGAGAAAATTTCATGATTTAGACATGTTAGGAAGATAAGAGATTATGTTCTCTATTATGCTTTGTCATAGATTTTGTGTGATATCATTCATCATGTGAACCAAGAGATGGGCACTGTGCCTCTGCATGGTACCCTCAGACTTGTTGCTATTGTTCTGCTTCTGTCACTCCATGTCTCAAGATGCCTTGTCCTCTCTGCTTGACCCAGAAACAAAATCTGCCAAAGCACAAAATTAGTTTCTAAGTATAACAATGAATTTAATACTCTTGTAGGTCACTGTGTTCAGAAAGGTGCATTTGACACAGTTTTAGAAAGGGCTGTCAAAGCATAATTAGGTTGCTGTTCCTAAAAATTCTTAGCTTTTCAGCCTGTCCTTGGATGGATACTTTGGGATTGTTGACCACAGACTTTTGCCTACAGCTAATGTGCTCCTTTCTAAGCTCTAAAAGAAGGAAGAAAATCTGTGGGTGCTCTTCGGTAGTGATTTTGATTAATTACTCACTGAAGGATTAAAAAAATATCTTAGACATGGTTCAGAATATACTAAATATAACTGATGGCCTTTTAACTGCATTTAGTTTAATCAAGCATACATAACATTTTATAAGAGGCTTAAACTGAGGGATGTGGTGTTTAGGGTTCTGGAGCCTTTTATTTTTGAAAAATGTTTGAATTTTTTCCTACAACATCTTAAGAGATCTTAAGAGAATTTATGTTGGCACATCATGTGACTAGAAATTTTATCATGATAAAGTACATATGTACAGGGAGAGATATTGAAAGAGAAAGGAATTAGAAAAAATATCATGGAGGGCCATGATAAGACTATAGAAAGCGGTGATGCAAAAATTCTAGATAGACAAGTAACTCTTGTTTTTTCTGTCTCACAGCAGAGGAATAAGGTGAGGGGTGAAAAATATAAAGCAGATAAAAGGATTTTTCAAAATTATTTTTAATTCAACATGTAATTAAATTGTAGAACTCATTACCAGAGGATGCTGCTGAGGTCAGGAATGTAACAAGATTTAAAGAGGGTCTGGAAAAATAAGACTATTCAATATTGTTATAATTGAAGCTACAATAAAAGCTTTGAAAAGACACATAAATCTTCTTGCTTCAGGGTTTAAGATAATTTTTAACAATTAGAGATTAGTCTGAGTTTTGTGGCTCAGATCTCACAAATGTTACTGTTTCATGCAGTTACTCCTTAAGCAACTAATGCACCCCCCTGGAAGAGATCATTTTATGATCTGCATTGATTTAAACCTTTATGATATTTTTCAGGCTTACACAGAACAAAACCAGATTTTAGACCTGCTCAGAAAAGAATCCCATAATATCCTGTGGAAAACATAAAAAGCATAATGTTTGCTGTCTATTTTTTTTTTTTTTTACTTTGCAAAACTGCCCCAGTGGCAGACCCTGCTTGTTCTGCAGCCTTTATAATAAATAAATCACTACTGAAATCAAGTCTGTCTGAGGTGGGTGATTTTGTGTCATGTTTGTTGCCAGATTCTCCTGGCTAATGAAGACCTTTATTCTCAGCTCTCATCTGGTGATCATTAATTATTTTTTAATAAATAGTTCTCATCATTTTGAGCTACTCTTTCTACTACGTACATTGGAAGGTTCTTTCAGAGGGCAGAAAGCGAGAATTTATTGACAAAATCTTAAACTAACTGTATTTCAGGCAGCTGGAAGTTGATTTTTACCCTTTGCTGTTGGTTGACATTTTTTGCAACTTTTCTGCTCTATTGAGTTGTTCCTTTAGTCCCTCTGTAATGTTAAAGTTGGAATATTTTTATTGATTTCAAAGGACTTTTGGTCAGAATGGTCAAGCATCCAATATAAAATTACATTTATGTAAGAATATGTGTTATGGAAAATAAGTGGAAATCTTTATGTGGGTATGATGATAAGCTTGCTACCTCCTCAAATAATTAACATATAAAGCTTTAACTGATCATACAGTACAAACACTTAACCTTTTAGCTGTCTATCCAAAATATATCCAGCTGACAAAATAGATCTATAACACATATGGGATGGGAGGACAATGTTAGCTCAATATGTCAACTTAGATTGTCTTAGGTTAAAATATTTGTAAATTACCTTTTTTTTTCATATTTGGCCAACTAGCATATGATGGCTTATGCTGTAGGTGCCCACGTCCTCCTGTGACCTCTTTAATTGGATTATTCTGGGAATAGTTTGGGTATGTAGAGGCAGCATACCTTCATTTGGGAGACTACATAGCTGGGAAATCAATGAACAGATGATGTCACTGTATTTCAGTGTACTTGCCAAAATGCAGTTGGTGAAAGCCATTGCCTCCCTGTCTCCCTCAGGCCAGTGGTGTGTCACACCTATGCAGCCCCTATGGTCAGATCTGTGTCTCCTACAGGGATACTGTGACTTTCCAGTGAGCACCTATGAGTCTCCTGTGTTATCAGCAGACAAAAGTTCACCTGGTCATCCCCACAGTTCACTGAAGCCCTTGCAGTATCTGGGTTAAGTGTGGCCCTTGCAGGCCAAGCTCGCAGAGGGGTACTCAGAGGAAGAGTGGCCATCTCTGGGAACGATGGACAGAGTTTTGGCCTAACACAAATAGAGTGTAAAGACATTTGGAACCTGTAGCTCTGAAGCATTCAAGCTCACATGTGTGGACAAGATGGTTGCCCCCAAGGGAATATAATTTGAAGGCTTAATTAGCTGTGTTTGGGAGAGGGAGCAGAAGGACACTGTCTCAGTGGAAGCCAGCTTGGATATAAATCACTTATATTTAAACTTAATGCAGTAGCAGACAAAATGAGATTATGACTGCAGGTGGCTGTTCTGGAGTGTGGATCCAGCAACAAAAAGTCTCATCTTGCTGAGACCTGCTGGGGTGGGTAACCAGGACTTCAGATCCAACTTCTTCAGACTGCTGTACCTGTTTGTTTCCTGAACATCTATTTCATGGATATGATTTACATAGTGCTAGAGATGGGTAGGATGCTGCAGAAGACTGGAAGCCGATAGGAGATGATGGCATTTTGCCATCAGACCATCAGGGTGCAGACCTTTCAATTAATATTTGTTAATCTACTTTAGACATTTCAGCCCATTTGATTTGAATGTTTTTGATCATCATTTAAGAGCCTATGTCCAATGTTCGTTTAAGAACACATGGATTATTGATGAAAGTGTGCCATGTAAAGATCCTTTGTGTTGTGAAAGCATGATTTTAGTTTCTAGTCTTTTCAAGAGCATCTCTACATGTGCTTTTCCTGTCTCTTTCCATTTTAATTATATATATGTAATTTTCCTTGTATTATTTGCTTAAAAGTCCACTTACCTAGTTAGAAAATAAGATGTGCTGGCATCTGTAATATAAAAACATCTGTCAACAAAATGAAAAAGATGAGTGTGGGATGTCAATGTTGCCAGGTCATCAGGACCACTTAAAGTGAATTGTAGAACATGGTGGAAGAGACACATCGTACTGAGTAACTGGATAGTAAAACATAGCTCAGTGTGGATGAATATGAACTAAATCATATGGGGGAAATGCTGACTGCAGATGTAGAGCAGTGGCTTCTAGTTTAGTTTTTATCACTCAGAAAACGGTTAATCAGGTGGACAGTTCTCTGAAGAGACTTATCTCAATGTTCAAAAAATAAAGTAAAATGCCAGAAAACTGTGCTGTGCTTGCACATCATATGAAGCAGTTTGGTCATCCTGCCCTCTTACAAAGGGTATAATAGTATTTGAAGATAAAACCAAACATTTTGGATTATCAAAGAGGTTAGTAAACTACTACAGGGCTTCTTCCCTTGGTAAGAGGCAGCTTCAATGGAATATACTTTCCTACTAATAAGAGCAGTGTGGAGAATTGCGAACAGAAGAGTTATTTACCATTTCTCATAGTGTAAAAGCCAGGGCCACATAATGGAATGGCCAAGCAAGTGACTCATGTACACATGCAAGTACATAACTCAGTAGTGGAACTGACTGGCACAGGATGTTCAGAAACTAGAAGACTTGTGTTTGTTCAAGAAGGGATTAGATAAATTCATGGAGGAAAGAGCCATCAAGGAATATTAAATAAAAAGGTGCAAAAACAGCCTCTGGTTTGTTTATTTGTTTTAAGTTGCAGATTGACAGAGAATAGAAAGGCGTAAGGGGGAAATATCACTCCTTTTTCTTGCATACGTGTTCCCGAAACATCTTCTGGCAGGCTCTTCCCAAGACAGGCTACTGGCCTAGATAAATCTTTGATCTAACTCAGTCCATCTGTTCTTGTGTTTTTCAAGTGCAATACTGATGAAACCTAGGGAATATGAATGCCTCTCTTGCTATTGTTGATTTCTGTGTAATTCTCCACCCATTAAATCACTGTTTAGTTTTTCTGTTACTTGTGAGTCTGAGTTTTTCCAAGGGAGATGCATTCTGTTAGTGTCCAATAGTCCATAGCATGTTTGTCTTTATAGTGGTTTTCATTCATAGCCAGTCATGTGGCTTTTGCAAATTGCATCGTGTGATTTATTCCATTTCTCAGATACTTAGATGAGATGAATATTGCGTCATCCTAGTAAATTTCTTTTTCCTTGGTTCTACCAGCTTTAAATTAGACAAGACAAAACTCTGTCTAATCTGCCTCCCATCCAAAGGAAAATCCTGATTTGTACCTGTAAAGTAATTAAGAGTTTTCGTAAGTCTGTGATAAATATAAGAAAAAAAATCTGTCCAGAGACTGAATTACATCTCATGGGCTCAATTGCTGCATGGATGAAGGTTACCAAAGTGAATGTAACACATGCAGAATGTCAGCATCACCAGGAGTTAGCTGCTAATACCCTCTATGCGTATTGCGGGCTTCTTCTTCTGAATTATTTCAGAAGATTTCATTTTATTTCTGCTACATTTCTTATTTCTTTTGCCAATGTCAAGCAAAAACAGTTGGAAGATGCTGTTTCTCTCCACTGCACCTCTTTGCTGCCCTCAGCGCTGGTAGAAAGACAAGCGGAAGAAAAGACGATGACTCACTCTTGTGCATTAAACTAAGCACCTCTCCAGTACAGCTGCTTCAAGATCCACTATCAGGGCTGGCACGATGACCTGTAACACCTGAAATAAAAGCTGTGGATTGGTCATTTATGTAGAGTAACATTAATAAATTAGTAGTGTGGAATTACCTGTTTTAAAAAGATAATGTAACATTAGAGCTTGATATGTAAACATAGACCAAGCTTGGATGCAGCATGCAAAAGCATGTTTAGAATTGAGCTGTACCCAGTGTTAGAGGTGATCTGCCCAAGTGCAACTACTTTGTATTAAGCTTCATTTAATTTAATGGGTTTGGTTCAACTTTTTTCTCATCTCACATTTAAACGGAAGAGACTGCAGGTTTTGTTCTGCAGAAGTCCAAGCTTTTAAATTTCGTGTGATCTGTCAGTTAAAGGTCGGTTTCTGTCCTGCTAGGTTGTAACTTCTGTTTAACTCCACTAATGGAGTGATCATTGATCCTTTAGCAGCTATTCAGAATTAACTCCCACTCCCAGTGTTGTGGCCAGGTAAAGCATAGAGCTCTTCTGAGCTCTCAGGATTGTTTTTCTATGATCGATCGCCTCTGTGAACTCGAAACTCGTTTGTTACTAATTCCAGCAAGAAGGGGGAGTTTGGTAACTCAGGTCTGGTCAGGAGCTCACAGTTCTGGGAGTGTACAGACAGACAGATGTAAACTATACTTTTCTTTCCTGTTCTTGTGTTTTTGTTGAGTTTCTCCTAAAGGGAAAACAAAATGAAGTACTGCTTTGTGAGTATCTGTAATGCTGGCTATTTTGGGGATTCAGCAATAGAGGGCACTAGAGTAAATGCTTTCAAAAAGCAGTATTTTTATTGGGTTTGCATACAAAAGCGAAAGCTCGCTTTTGTTTTTTTATGTGGGAGGGATATTCTACCCATTTGCTTAGGTTTTTAACGTTGGAAAGAGGATAACAGTCAAAGCAAATGGAAGTCTCAAGATACCAGCGTGACACATAGTGGAACTGCATAAATACTTTGGACCAATTTTTGACTTTTTAAGCAGAAATTCTGCTATTTCTTTCCATCACATTTGCAGTGCAGAAGTGTATGCAGCAATGTGTTCCCGAGCCAGGGGTTTATTGAATATAATACATGATATATAATATGTGAAATAATATATGTGTCTATATAATAGAATATGTGATGCCTTTGATTCTGTCAAAGGTGGATTTCAAATGCATTTTATGAAGCCACCACAAAAGGAAAACCAGGTTTGAGAATCTGTGTAGACCCACAACCCCATTCTCATTCAGGCTCTGTTCCCTCAGAAGTTGGGAATTCAGCATGTGCTCTGGGCTGCTGCGTTTTGTGGTTTCCATATGAAAACTTAATTTAATTTAAAGACAACCAGAGCTGCTTTTAGACTATTGGTAGAATTTACTGGGTGTGGTGGATTAGGTTGGTAGCTGGGATTCAAATGCCTGTGAACAGGTTTGTCAGAGGAAAGGGGACATAGCTGCCATTTTACCATCCTGCTGCCACTCTTCTGCCACGTTGCTGCTGCAAGCATAGCTCAGTGCAGTGCCAAGACACCCCTCTGGCTGCTTGGCCTTATGGAACCGGTGGGAAAAGGCGGAGCAGCCAGAACTCGTTGGGGAGCTGCTGGTATCTGTCCCTCCAGCCTGACACTGGGAGCTGCGTGTGGCACAGCTGGATGCTGGCCAGGGGCTCAGCCCTCTGCTTTTCCCCCGTGCTGCTTAATGATTTGTAGAGATACGTAACAACTACTGCAGTCTTGCACAAGTAAGCTTAAAATCAATAGTTCTGTAGGAAATCAAATGTAAATAAATTATTGTAAGCTGATATCTAGGGTAGGTCAAATACAGGATTTTGTCTACAGGGCACCTTTGTGTGTGTGTGGCATAACTTCACTGCAGTTCAGAAACGAAGAATAAGATTTGTTTTCTGTTCCGGAAACACAATCTGTTTGCTCTTGAACTGAAGAAGAAATACAGTTCCTATGTGATACCCTGGTTTTGTCACTGGTACATGTGGTCAGTGAAACCTGTCACTATCCAGGTCCATCAGATTTTTTGTAGCCTATGAGCCTGTGTGGGAGGGGTGTGTGGTTCACTGGGCCAAGTGTACAAAAAGCACTCTCTGAAGCTTGTCATGAGAGGATAGACATGGTGATGCCTCAAGGTGTCTGCCAAGTTTCATCTCTAATTCATTGTTCAAAGTCACTGCACAGAGGAATTTGGCCTCCCCACCCCTATCTGGCATGGAGAAGTAGGAGCCATAGGCTCTGCCTGCTGGCCATAACAAGCAGTTGTCTCTCTGACGTCTCTTCTCTGGAAAGGTGTTAGCAAGAGCTGAGCACTTAGTCATTCCCTTCGCCTTTGCTGCAAAGTGTGGTTATGATTTGTTAGCTTTTGCATTTATTAACAGATTGAGTCTCACCAGGTCTCACCATCCTCATGTGTGGATCTCTGGCAGCCAGTAGGAATTGCAGTGCTACAGGGCACTTAAAAAATCCACCACATCTTAAGGTTATCTTAAGGTTTTGGTCAGATGACAGAGTCCCTAAAAAGGGACCTCAGAAAACTAGCCAGATACATGGGGAGGAGAAGCTTGCTTGCTTGAAACCCTCTTTTCTCAGTTTCATTATTTCATGTTTAGTCTCAAAGCTCAGGGCAAAAGCAATGTAATCAGCCCAAGGAAGTTGCTTCTTAGGCTGTGGCCTGGAAATTAAAAAAACTGAAGAATGCCATAGATGTGTATATATCAAGAGGACTAAAGGAGAAACGAGGCCTCTCCTTTCCCTCACACTCTGGCATTTTTGCATGGTGTTCCTGTGCCCAGGTACCTCCAGGGGAGCCCTTACATGGAGGAGGCTGTAAGGCTTCCTGGGGAGGGGGGGCTCAGCTGTGTATCTCTCAGTCTGCCTCCCAGAAACTGGCATATGTAAGCGCTCCCAAAATCATGATAGCCGTGGTATAGCCTGAGGAGGGGATGTGGTCCAGCTCTCCAGCTAGGTGTGATGCTGAAACAGATAAGGGAGATTGTGAAAAGTAAATGTAACCTAAACTTGAATTTTCTTGTCTTGGGCTTTTTTTTTAAAAGTATTTCCACTATTGCAAATTTATGTTTTAACCCATACCTCAATTGAATGAGGTAAATATTTTCAGCCTTGCTTGCAAACAGATTTTGTGATTATTTCAGGGTGGTCTGGCAAACACTGGGTGTTCTGTTTCTGTGGGAGTGGTGACTGTAAACAGGACTGTATGCAGAGCAGTGTCTGGCCAAAAGAGGTGTAGTAGTTTTCAGGCGCGGAAGCCTGTTTATAGGCTGGTTATCTAGGATCCCAGGTTTGTGCAAGAGTCTCCTATGACAAGTCTTAGCTGGATTCTGTTGCCAAGCGCTGGAAGGAGGGAGAAGACTTGATTGTTGTCACATTGACAAAAATACAAACGAGGTTTACCAACCAATTAAATTGATTTTAATTCTTTAATATTCCAGAGTAAATCAATGGGATTTATGGTCCTATGTCAGTTAGGGCCAGGTCCTCAGAGACATTTAAGCATCTGAGAACCAGTGCAGATCTCAGTAGCTGAATCGTTAAACTTTCTCGTGGTTTTTACAGTCACTGGCACCAAGAGTGGAGAATCCTCCCTCAGTCAGGGACCTTCTCTGTGGCAGCTGCCAGCAGCCTTATCTGGCTGACAGTGGTCTCTCGGAGATGCTTCATCCATGCAAACACCTACATCCCAGTTTTAAAACGTGCAGCTAGATGGCAATGTCTCCTTCCACTTCTCGGAAAGGCTGGTGAGCTGCCCTGGGATGCCAGTCCTGGCCAGCCTGCCTCACCACCTCCCCCTGGCTAAGGATGACCATGACACAGAACACATGTGTCCTGGTGTTTACGTTATCTAGCAAACCATCTGCCACAAACCAGGTTAACATTAGTTCATACCAAAAAAATTTTATTTAAAGGCTCCAAAACAGACGGCAGAATGTTGGAGATTTATAAAGGTACCAGCAGCAGAAACTGGAAAAAAACTCCAATTTAGGCTGTTTAATCTAAAATACTTGTCATTCTTTCCTGTTTTGGAGTTGGGAAGCTGAATTTATGTATTAACCAATTATTTGCCATCTGATGCATGAAATCAGAAATATGGTCCCTGAGTTCCCAGGCAGCAAGGACATCAAACAGTCCCAGGTTCATGCAGGTTGCTGATTTTTATACCTCGTTTTCTCCTTTGGGCCTCCCTTGGAATTCTCAGTTAATGATTCACTCAAGGAAGTGTTTTCTTTTCTTCTCACCAAAAGGCTGATCACTCCCTCCTGCTTTACAGATGTAATGTCCTTCGCATGTGGCAGAGTCAGGTTGTTGCCTGCCTAGATGATAGACAAACTGTTATCTAAAAACTCTGAATCTGAAACTGGTGAGTAATACAGGAATTTTTTTGTGCAGTACCCAAACTCCAGCTTGGTAAGACATTTGGCAAACAAAAACACCACAAGCATTTGTGTTGGATCCCGGACTGTTTGATTAAAGCACTTGTCTTCTGCTGAGGTCCAAACATATGGACTCATGATGTTGCAGGTCTGTGCCATAGGCTCTCTGGTTAATTTTATCTCAATCACTGTGAGTAGCTCCTAATAGAGACTGTTATAGGAGCTTATCCTGTTTCCAGGCCAGGGTTCCTGACCCTGAATAGAGCTGTGGCACTTACAGATAGGGCTGCAGTTCAAGTGTTTCTTGGAGAGTTTCCCTAGACAGCAAGTTAAGCCAGTTCTATGGTCTTTCTGTTCTTGGGAAAATGACAGAGGATCCTCTCTATGGGAAGTGTGTATCCCAAAAAGAGCCTCATGACCTGTGGCTGTGAATGGCCCTTGTACCTATTGAGAGCAGAGTCTACAGAGACACAGCAGAAGACCTTAAGTGGTACTTGTGGATAGTCGCAGCTTTACAGGAGTTTGGAAGATGTGGGCTTTGCTGGACTTCAATCTGATCTAAGCCTTGTGTAGCTTCACACTGGGGAAGGAGCACAGAATACATGCAAAGATCCGTCGATGCAAAGGATGACCATAAGGACCTCAGAAATCCTGTCTTTTCTGTAATAATAGTGATCCTTTAAAAATCACTAATTGGGAAATATGGTTAGAACTTTATTTTAATCTCAGACTGATGTTAAGTGTGGCTAACAGATAAACAAACAAGCAGAAATAAAGAGTATTTCATAGAGATAAAACAGCAGATCTCCACCTCCTAGTAGCTGTGCTTAGAGCTTTCTAGAGGCTTTTTATTCAAATAGGTTTCTCATTCCATTACAGATTCGAGTGAAACTGTTGATAAAGATCTTTGTAGCAACTTTTGCATCAAACTAGAATGTAGACATTTGAGCATCAGCAAAAAAGAGAACAACATGACATATATTAAGCAAAAACTGAAATGCTGATATCAATGTATTGTAGAAATAACACAGTTCAATTCTACCTTGCAGGAGAAATATTGCTGAATTTCATTCTCCTTCCTTTTGTTACTTGCTGGCTGAAAATGGATTAAAAATTAAAGTACTAAGCATCTTACATAATTTGAATAATTTTTATGTTTAATAAATAGATACTTTGCATTTCCTAATAATTCAGGACAATTATGCATATTCAGTATGCATTGATGCATCACTTTCATAAATAAATTCAGTGTACATGACGGTCTTGAGCGTCAGTAAAATAAAACTATTAGCTTTTCTAGGTGCCAATGAATGCTTTTATCAAATGTGCTAAGTTAAAGCCCCCAGAGCTCTGATTTCAAAGAACAGGATTCATTTCAGACCACATCAGGAAAGAGCACCTGGTTCTGATTGCTTTCCAAGCAGAAATGTTTGGCAATCCATGATCTAATGACCAAAACAGTCTTTCCAGAATTATAGCTACTTTTTGAACTCATGGAAATTTGGGGAGTGCTCCAGTAAAGGATTACCAGAAAAAGGTATTTTTTAAATTTGATGCTGTCTGGACATTTGTGAAACATTGTATGCCACAACTGGAATGAAATAATGTATTTAAAGCTAAAACACATATGAAAAAAAGATCATACATAGATCCACTGTTTTAGGAAAAAAACATTGTTTTTCTGATCTTTCTTATTAAACTTATAAACTTATAAACAGTATGTTAAAATCTAGCTTAAGATTGAAAGAATTTTAGAGATGAAGATTTTTTAGAGACAAAGCTTTCAGATTTTTTGTAACTATGCCTATAATAGCCAAGTGGAAATTATGGGCTTGTCTTGCAAATGACATTATGGACTCACAAATTAAAATGAATATAAATGACAAACAAAATAGCATTGAGAGATAATGTTTCCTAACTTAATAAGTAATCCTGTTTCAGAACACTGTTTAGCTAACAGATTTTTTCCTAATAGTATTTGTGAATGGGTGCATGCTCAATACATACATTTGCGTACTCATAGGAAGTTTGGAAATTAGTGAACCCTGGTGTCCTACAGATTTGTGCCCCATTCCCCATAACCTGTCACCACACAGGTGATGTGCAGTAACTGGTTGTCCAGACATTGCCAGACAACGGTGTAATGGCTGAATTTTGCCAGCTTTGCCCTGAATGTGGGTGTTAGTTTGGGTCTCCCTCCTTTAGCCAGGAGATAATTTTCATAAAACTTAATTAGCTTTTAGACCATTTGTAGTTGAAATGGTCAGCTCTGTCAGAACTACAGGGGGAGAATTGAAAGGTAGACATACAGTGCAATCTCATAAGCATTTTTTCTAAAGAAAGTAACTGAACTTGCAAAGTAAAGAACACAGAAATGAAGGGGGGAAAAAGAAATTCAAATATTACTTTCATTTGATCTTCTTTTGCTTATGCATTGTAATGTAATTTTTAATTAAGTGCTCCCATCCTGGTTTTTAGAGCTGCCTGTTCCCTCAGGCTCCAAATTTTATTTATTCCTGTTGGCTTTTCCACTGCGTCTTACAGGGTCCCTTCCCAAAGACAAAATCCTTCTCTTCTCAAGGGGTCCACAGAAATGAGTGTTCTGTCTCCTCCAGAATTTCATGAGGTGCCTGAGTCTTCTGAAAAATCATCTCAGCTGCGTAAGCATAAAACAGAGCCCTGCGAAAACTTCATTTGAGTCAAAAGCACAGTTCTCCCTGACTTCAGTTGCAGCTGGGAATACTCCATGTTTACTGACAATTGGGTGAAGGAACTCAAATGCAGAACCCAGGAGAAACTGGACAGCAACTGGAGCAAGCCTGACATGGCCTGCCAACATCCCATAAGGATGTAGGCACAGCTATCATTTCTCCTGGGCACCATATAGCTGCCTTAATAATTCTTTTTTACTTTTCCCTGTAGTCTTCTGCCTGTTCTGCTTTATGTTTTTCAAATTCTGCATTAAATACAGCGACTGTTTTAGAGAGTTTGAGTCTTTTTTCAGTGCTCTGATTATTACTGCAACAGGGTCCTTTGTAACCCATAATTAGCTGGAAGCTATTCGCTGATGTCTCAAGAGGAGTGTGACTTGAGATACAGTGATATTATTGTGATACAGTTGTTGTGATGTAGTCAGTCTGTTTTAAGATCAGAAATATCCCAGTTATCTGCCTCAGAGTGCTGATCCAGGATGGACTCACTATGCTGGGTTGCTGGTGTTGAAAAAGTTTTGACAGGTTAACTTTGTGCCAAATAAATACAATTAATCTTGCCTTAATGCAAGTGTAGCATAAATTCTGTATCAGGCACAGGAATGTGCACCTGCAATCACAGGAATGTGATTAGAGGTTTATCCATATTAACCTTATCCACATTATAATTTTTACTTTTGAATGGTCTGATGGTACAGGGATCTTACATTAAAGATCCAGTCCCCAGCCAAGAGAAACATTACAGGGAACATGCTGCTGTCTTGCTCTGTAACACCACTGATGAGTATGGATTGGAAATGGGAAAGTTAAAGAATTTCTTTTTCAGGAACTGCAACAGGAATCTAATCAAACATAAGGGAAACTGAAATTTTTGAGAGACTGATAAGGGAACAAAAAAGCCCATCCAGAAATCATCTTTTGCTATAAATCTTGAAAGTGTAAAGCTTTGCAACAACGACAGAAAAAAAAAAAAGTGTAGTTTACTTAGAAAAAATGAAAGCATTTCCTTCAAAAATCATTCTTGGAAATGGCTGAATTGTTTTAGCCAAAATTTTCTAAAATAAACAGCATGATGTTCCCCAGCATGGAAACTTGAAGTACAAGTGGTTGCTCTTTGGCAAAATTATAAGCAATTTAAAACCTAAAAATAGAAAGTGACATTCAGTACTAGACAAAGATGGCATCATGAACTCTGCCCAGCTTACATAGAAAACCAGCAAGCACAACAGGGCTTCAAAGCAAATACAGCCTGTTTTTGCAAATACTCTTAAAGTGATTCTTTGAGATTAGAGGGCGTATGGATCATCAATTTCTTACTAGAGACAAGGCCATCTGCCTCTGTTATAATGAATTTAGATTTCAAATAGCCATCTTAGTTGACTTTGACAGCCAGCAAGTAAAATTTCTGAATTGTTACTAAGGCAACTATGTGATTTACCAGGTTCAGATAAGCCACTCATTCTGCTTTTGATATTCATGTGCATATTCTTATGAGCACCTAGAGCTTAAAACTTGAAAAAACCATGTAGCAGTAATTCTATTTGGGTAGAATTTTTTGTCTGTAAGTCAAAAATGTTGTGTCTTTTCTGAGAACTGCCCCTTTCGTGCTTACATTGCGATAGCCAATACCTAGTTTGTGGCACGGACCTTTTGCAAGACCATCTCACTGAGGCAGCCCTGATCTAAGTAAAGACCTGCTCCACTGCAGGCCTGTCAGTGTGACACTGGGAGGTGTGCTGCACTGTCACCTTCGCTCCGGTGAATTTACATCTCCAGCACTGTGTAGCTATTATTATCTTCGATACAGGTGGGGAAATTCACTTGAGACATGCTTATTTCCCTAAGGTCACATAGCAAATCAGGATGTGTCTCACTCCTAAGTTCTGCCTGCAGAAACCTCATTTCTAAATATCATTTTCATTTCTTCTTCTTTTTTTTTTTTTCCCCTGGTGTCTGTGCGTGGGTTTTTAAGATTGCAAGTACACCTGCCATGCTCACTGCCGAGACCTGGTGCACCTGGGCTGCCGGCGGAATGGAAAATTAATGGACTGCCTCGCTCCGCATGACACCTTAGATTCATCTTACAACAGTGGTCAGGTAATAGATCTCGTTTTCGTGTAATTACTGCTTTCTCTTGTCGGCTCTGTAACGAAGTGTGGTCTGCCTGCCTCACCTGGCTGCTCGGGAAGAATGCCTCACTTAGGCATGGCCAGCAAAGCTGGATTTCCCACCCAGTGCTGTGATTTTACAGCACAGCTGGGTCGAGGTGCAGCTGGCTGCTGCCAGCTGGGTCACTCCTGCCCCAATTAGTTTTCAGCTAAACTGACTGAAAATTAATCCCACGAAACAGTGTCCTTCCTGTTGGTTTGGGCCACTGTGGGGTCATTGACACCTAACCAGTAGAAACCTCTGAGATGGCACCTGTGATAACACAGACACTCTCCTTTTTTTATTTTTAGGGGGGAGAGAGGATGAAGAATTGTGTCAAGTTTTTTGTGTATATGTTCCTTTTTTCAAGCCTTTTATTTAAGCACCAAACCCCCCCTTCATTAACCCAGGTCTGGTCTAAACTTAGAGTTTTACTGGTTTAACTGAAAAGTGTTAATCAAAACGTAATTAGTGAAAACAAATTGGTATATGCATGTCCACAGTGGTCAATTTAACCTTTTTACTACCTTTAGAACTCATATTGAAGAAATGTCCTTATTGAGGGAGAGGGATAAAACCCAAACAATCCCAGACCCAGCTATCATTGGTCATGTTCATGTTATTCACTGTAAGAATTTATGTTGTTCACTGTAAGAATCAAGAGAGATTCATAGAACAGTCACACCTACCCTGGCTTTCATGATCCACAGAATTGCCAAGCATAGGCTGTGCCATGCTCCAAGCTATTGGCTGTAAAATTTGTGCCCACCCAAAATTCTTCTGTCTACAAGAAGTGTCCTCTTTCCTTCCTTCTGCCCCACCATAAGATGCATGAATGCATAAAACTAATGTTCTGACACACACCAGTTGTACACCCTGTGTCACTTTTCCTACTCAAAGGGTATCAGGTTAGCAGATTCGTGGGGTGGGTTGTTTGGATCTGTTGTTTTTTTTTTTAATAATGTTGTACATAATAAACATTCTCAATTTAAGTTAAGCATATTTTGGTATCTTACAAATATTTATGCTGAGGCCTTAAAAGACTATTTTGTATGGCAAGAAACTAGAATTCTTGGGTATTTTTTTCTTGCAGTATTGTCCATTATATATAGTGGAGGCACTACAACTGCCCTCACAAGCTGCCAAATTATGTACATGAAAGATTGCTCCACAAATATATTAACACATTACAGCAGATACCCCTTTTAGACAGCAACTTCTGCTTTAAATTTTTCTTTACTGAAATCAGTCTGGTCTAAGGAATGAAACAAATGCCACTTGTCTTCAAAGTCACTTCCTACTTTAATTTACCAACTTGTCTGATATGCAGTCACAGGTGATTGTAGCCGTAGCCCTATTTAAAGGCAGATACTAAACAACACTAAGGAAGGCAAGCGAATCCTCCTTGAGGATTGCAAAAATTTATTCTGAGTCAGCTCTGAAGTCCAGCAACACAGTTTTTAACTAAAGATGATGTACTGCCATTTCAGTGAAATAGTCTGAGGACACACAAAGCAAAGCAAGCTTAACTTGGTGGAAAAAGCAGCAAGAAATATTAACATATAGTTGAGATAAAACCCAGTGCTTACATTCCTCTGTGATGATCACTTACTCACCAGTGAATCAACCAAAAGAAGTATTTGCTCAGAGGATTCCAAATTAAAAAATAGTGCAGCATTTTCCTTCCCAGATTCCTGTTCAGCAAAATTCTTATAGAATATACAGAAGACCTAAAACCTAGCTGGGAAACATTTGTGATGGACAAAGTTAGACTTTATCCTCAGCCCTTGCCATAGATGTGTCAGACAGATTCCAGGAAGCATTTTTATAATTTTATTTTTTTAGCAGGAAAAACAATGAAACTTGCTACAGACTTAGGTCAAAACCAATTTTTATGAAATCGTAATTTGACTGAAAAGTAAAACAATCCAGGTAAGTAAAAACAATATTTGGTCACATGTGTAATGATTTCTAGTGACTAGAGTGATTGTTCAGCATAGTACTGGAACAGGCTGCCTGGGGAAGGGGTGAAGTCACCATCCATGGAAGTGTTCAGAAAATTAATAGACGTGGCTCTTCATGATATGGTTTAGTGGCTTTTGTAGGATTTGGTTGACGGTTGGACTTGATGATCTTGGAGGACTTTTCCAACCTTAATGATTATATGATTTTAAAATTTCTGAGCACCCTTGCTGAGCTTGCTGTGTGTCCTCCAGGTCATCACTGAATTTTCTCTGCAAGTGCAACGTTTGATCTTGTAGAAGAGCTGCTGCTCCAGCCACCCAAACTGTGACTGAGGACACAGTGTCTCTTGTGAGCTCCTGTGTCTTGCTGTTGGGAATAGTGAAGGGGAATAATTCAGATGCTGAAAGGGAGAGTAGCAGGGATGGAGAGGAGGAAGGACACGACAACACAGGTTTTGAAGTGTGGGTGACTGTCAGCAAGAAAATACCACAGGAGCAGAGAGAGAAGGGTATTAAAAATAATTTTTACTCAAAAGGACACGTATTGGTTGCCTGCGAGAGATCTAAAAAAGAGCTAGTGCTGCCTTGGATATGAATACTGAGCAAGGAAACTGTTTCTTGCTCTTTGAGCCTTACAGTACTTAGAGGAGCCAAATTTCATGTGCATTTGTTTGTGTGCAACAAGATCGCATCAAAGAAGTACTGTTTTTTTCCTACTGATTTCCTTCCTCTTGGAAGAAATCACACTTTGGCTGCTTGCAGTGGATGACAGTTGTTGCAAATCTCTTTCCTCACTAGCTGTTTGGGTCAGTGTGTGCCTGACAACTGATACACGGAAGATGAGGATTCAATTGTTACTTTCAGCATCCATCACCCATGGGTTTTGAAGCAGCAATCATTTACTTGCAGAAAACCTGGAATGTTTCCTGTTGGGTCATTTTCTTTATGCACAGCTGTCCCACATGCACAGTGCAGACGGAGCTACCACAGGAAGCTGCAAGGTTTGAATTCACTCCTTCTTCTGCTACTGACCTGCTCATACCACTTTGTCTTTCTAGGACTTGTCTACTTTTACTGTAGGTAAAAAAGGAATTAGAATTTTAAAAAATAATTTCAATATCTCTGAATGGGAACATTGTTGCAAAAGCTGGCATTAGGTTACTATTTAATTAAACACAACTCCCAGCTCATCTGCCTTCTCAAAATTACTCTTTCCTTCCATGCTAAAATTTTCTCGACTTTCTCAGCCTTAAGGTGATTTTTAACTTTCTGTTTAAAGTTTGAACCTGCGTCTCATATATAAAACTGAACAGGTGTTTAGTATAAGATTGTGAAGGGGTCAGAGGATGGGAAAAAGACTGAACCTATTTTCTTTACAAAATTATCCTTGCATTCTTCTTCTGTGGATGGTGTCTAGTCTGCAGGGTTTTAGTTAGATGCAGGACTGTGCTTTTGAAGCAAATCTTTCAATTGTCTTCCCTTGTTTTGGTTGATATCAGGGAGTAGTCTTAAGACACATAAAATCAATTCCACTTCAGGCGAAAACTAAGCTGCTTCCTGAAGCCTGTGGGAAGAGGCACTCCAGGAGCCTACCTAACACACTCGATCCACCGGATCAAAGCAGAGATTTTCTTAAGTAAATATTATGAAGGGTTTATGTTGAGGACTTTGGATTCTCAGCACCACTTGCTGTCCTTTACAGAGCTGTTTGTTGCACTACATTATTTTCTAAAATAGGTATTAGATTCTTGGCACAGAACTTTGCCCAGCAAGAAGCAAACTGATAAGTGTTCCAGTGATGCCTGCTTTTGCTTTATCTACATCGTGACTTTGAAAATCACATGGCATGCAAAACCAGTTAATTTTGCATGAACTATGCTAGTCAAATGCAGAGCTGCAAAGATCACACATGTATTTGGAAATGTCTCACCCATACAGTGAACATCAACTTAAAATGTGAAGGTATTTTGCAGGAATGCTCAAAGTTTGTAGTATTTATGGAGAGGGATGACTTGCTAACAGACCATAGTCTTGGGCTTTGTGCCTTTTATTCTTACTGAGATAACTGTTTTGTTTTGAAGTGCATTTTATTTTTTTTTAAAGACTAAAGCACTATTTTGAAGTCATTGTATTGTCACTCTTGTGCTGGTACAGGTTAGATCTTTTCTTGTAAAGAATCATGGCACCTCTGTATTTGCATAAGTTCCTTCACACAGGGGGATTATTACTTTGTGATGATGGTAAAAATGCTTTGAACTCTAATTCTCTATGACCTAACACCATTTTAGATTGGCCAGGCAATGTGAATATATCTCCTGCTTGATACAGGTGATATAAACTGCACTTCATTCTGCTGCAGTGACCTGGTGGTGCCCTGAGTGCAGCAGAGCTCGGCGCCCAGCTGTAATCCCTGGTCTTGAATGCTTGTTCATGCCCATATACTTTTGCATGTTCCCCCTGCTCTTCCACTCCCAGTGGCACCAGGACTGATGGTTTTGGACAATGCTTTTTTAAAATGGGTCAGGAAAATGTTGTAGCTTCTAATGTTTGCCCTTGCAAAGCCCAATCAGTGCTTCGGTTCTCAACATAGCCTGTGAACACTGCTGTAAGCACAAGAGGGGCTGGATGTTATGATGTGGCTGGAACACCTTAAACTCCAAATAACCCTGAACAAATGTCTTACTGAGCCACAGTCTGAGAATCTAGGCTTAAGATTTCCCTTATGGGAAAGAAGAATTTCTTATAGGCTCTTAACTGCTGATTTTGCAAAGAGAGTCAACAGATTTCCAGTGGATTTCCCTCCTGTGCGATTCTGCCAGCAACTGGAGCACTTGGGTGCACACATGAGTCGTCAAACAGTCTCAGAATCTGGAATATAGTCACGCAGCTTGACTTTGTTAACAAGTCACTGGAGCTCAACAGGCCTAATTTTTGAGCTCCTTTCTCTGTGTGTGTATATATACACACATATATATTTCACTATAAAAAGGTCTAGGAAATTCCATGATGTGGCTGTTCTTACAGATTACTAAGGCTGCAGGGTTAAATACTTGAAAGTGAAACTCACAATGTCAAACATACTGCACGTACCCATTAGCAGAAATACATGGCTCAGGTGAAAATTGTGTGGCCCTAGATGTTCCCCTCCTGAACAGACTTCCTATAGAGGTTAAAGAGGAAATGATGTATATAGGTTCTCTGTGGTCTTTTAACAGAGCACTCAGAAAAAGCTGGGGAAAGAGTTGCCAGTTTCTTCCACGAGCAAGCAGAGTGGGATGAATAAAACTCCTTTCCAGCAATCCTCTCCTGTGCTACCACATTGCCAATTACAGGCACAACACCTCTGACTGACATGCCAAGGCCTTCTCAAAAGTGTAAGAAGTATCAAAGCCATTATGTGGATTTTAATGTTCTCCCATTTTTCTATCATCCTAGATGAGGCAAAATGTAACAATATTTTATGCATAAGCCACAGATAGAATTTCTTTTCTTCTTCAAGTTGACAAGCCTTCCCAAAGAGGTCTCACTACACTCAAATTTTCTCAAAGACAGAGGGCACTCAGAGTTGAAGTTTGTACAAGACCTGAGGCACCTGGTAAAGTATAGAAAGGGATATACGGTTTTGCAAATGACTTGGGTAACAATACCTACCAGATTGCTTCAAATTGCATGAATGCCATGGAGAAGAATGAGAGGATCTCACAGTGCTAATACAGAAATTTCTGGACATGGAAGGGCACTGAGGTTGACTGAGTGCAAAAGGTGACTGAGGTTGTCACCTAAATGTACCTGAAACTGAAAGTGGTTTCAGTTCTTTCCCTTAAAAGATGTTTTCCCTTAAAAGAGTTGAATGTCTCTTCATAAATAACCCATGGAGAAAAAATTGACAGCACAGAGCAGAATATCATAACGTAGGTGTGTGCAGTTCTTGATTAATAATGAAGGCTACCTTTGAGCTATTGATTGCTCTCCTCTACTAGCTCTTGGTAGTTGTGTGTATTCTGTGCAATGGGCATGGGTTTTATGGCTCACATATTTCAAATATATGTTAAACCTGGTTATGTTTGGTAGTAGTTGAAAGGAAAAGAGGAAAACTGAATTATGTTTGTTTTGGCAGACAAAGCGAGATTTAAATTTTGACAGTAACTGCGAAAACTTTTAAACCAAAACTGAAGCTGATTTCAGTTCTAATTGTGTGTATTGCTCAGGTTACTATTAGGGAATTCTATTTGGCAAAAATAAAAGGCTTGGCCAATTATATCAACTAGAAATTAGTTCTAAGCTTTTAATAATTTGAAAGTATCCACAACAATTCCTGGGGAACTACCACTTGCAACCCTCCCTCACAGTAATATTATTAAAACAGGCTTTGCACAGTACTGACTTAAGATCTTTAAATCATAAATTAATTGCAACATTTTATAGAGTCCAATTAACTGTATCAGATATTTGGACTTCTTTAGTATTCTCTGGCATAAGCATAATGGAATAGTCTCTTGGGTTTTCTTGAGCACACTGAACAAATCCTTGGGTCGATAGTGACTGAGGCAGTAGTTGAATATTGCAAGTAGGACAAATCCAAAAGACACATTTAAACAAGGAGAGGGTTTTAGAAGTCAGAGTAGACCTCAAAGCCCAGTAAGTAAAGACTGGATGGGGCACGTGGTGATGGGACTTGTATCATCATACCACCAAATAGAGTTAATACTAGAATTGATATTTTTAACGGAGCAAACATCAGCTTCCTGGTGGAAATATTCAGCCCATAGAGGCAATCTGAATTGTGTTCGTACACCATTATGTTTTTTCATCATCTTTTAGAAAAACACACACTTTGATCAGTAAATCTGTGTTTAAAATTTTCTTAAGTTGGGGCTGTTGGGGTTTTTTTCCATTTTAAGTACTTGGATAATATTCAGGCCTGACCTTTCAAACAGAAAGGTAGCAAACTCACTGCCTAAAGCACACATTACTGAAACCCAGAGAACATCAATTATCAGTTGTTTAGCAACCAGATCAATATAGTCAAACAGCTCTGATTTTCTAGTTCCGTAGAAGAAGCAGACAAGGCTTCAAATTACAGGAAGATTCTCCTATTAGACAAGGGAAACATTTAAAATGCACTTTTGATTTTTTGCACAGTTAGGTGTTTTCATATTCAAGAGGTTTGTCTTGTCTTCCTAGAAAATACGTTTCCCTAAAAATGTAGCCAGCCTCAACCTGCCATTTCGTCAGCTGCCATTGTAAGATCAATGTTCTTTTTTCACTATTTATTTCTAATACACACATTTTTCCACAATCCTTTCCAGTTCCTGCTGTCAGTGTTGTGCCAGGTGTAGGATGTAAAATACCTACTGTTTTTTTTTATTGTGCCAGTTTTCTTCCTAATTCAAAGTTATTAATATTTTCCCAGTATCTCAGCAGGCTCAGCAGAGCACAGATGATCACATTACAAATTTAATACAGGTAATATAAGCTTGCAGGTCCCATATGTTCCAGGTGGTTCTCCAGTGTTCAAATAGCATTACTTAATCATGTTGGAGAAAAAGTTCAAGGAGAACTGATCCTCTAAAACATTAAGTTCTGTGTGGAGCCTGAGGGTTGGGCTTGTGATGGTTTGCAGCAGAAGGATCAGAGAACATTTCTATCTTATCTTCAGGGTAGATTTTTCAACGTGCATATCAGGACAGCAATCACTAGGACAGTTGTTTTTGATGTGGCATGTGAAGGCAAATGGATGTTGCATCAAACCTTGCGTGCTTGAAGATGTGTATTTGGCTGTTTTGTGTTGTAGATTACGATTGTACATGGAAGCTGCACAGTTGCTGGGTGATAAATCACTGACCATGATAGTGTCCTGAGTGCCTTCCTCAACCCTCAAAACATGCAAAGAAAATGAGCACTGGTAGGGAAATTGTTAAATGGGGTGTAGATGCTGGGCCATGCAAATCTCTGTCTCAGTGAAGTCCTAACACTGATTTTTCTGAAAAGCCCATATGCTGTAGATGACAGATGGAGTACTGAACTTCGCCTTTCAGTTAGAGACAGGCTGGCAAACAGAGTGACAGTGGCTTTCATTCTACCCTTCATGGCCTGATTATGTTTTTCATATCCATTAAACACCTCAATCTAAATAGAATTACCAGCAGCCGTGTCAAGTCTGTCCTAATCTATCAATCCACAGGGGTGAAGGGTAACTGGTTTTCAAGCATAACAAGTGTCTCAAGGCACTTGTTTAATATCAGACACATTTAATTTCAGACCTTCTAGTGCACTTATTCAAGAGGCTGATTTTATTTTGCATCTGAATATTCAGGAAGGTAGCTGGGCTGGTGACATGATGCAGGCTACTTAATTCATCCCACGTAGACCTGCCCTGAGCAAATAACGAGATGGCAGTGAGAACCGATTAGAAAAGAAAGAACTGTTGGGAAACTCACATCCCATGTTCTCAAATACTCTTCCAGCTTCACATTATATGGTTTTTTTTAATAGAATTTCAGCCTTTTTGTTTGACTTACGGCATTAGCAGCTCTTGGAAATATACACAGAAGAGATTGCTGCTGCCTTTTGACTCAGTGCAGGAAGGGCATGATGCAAAACCTTCCCTGGTGGGGAAGGAAGGTGGGGAGTGGTTTTTGATTATTTTTAATGATAACATTGCTGGGTGAATATAGGATAATATTTGTTCCCAGTCTTTGATCCAAGTAGCATGCCAACCAGCAGCAACAAAGACAGCTGTTAGGAAAACAGGTAGACAACAGAGCCCTATGTTGTTCTGTTTGTTTATCTTACAGGAATGAAAACTCTTGTTTCCCAGAGAGCAGGAATCAAATGACAGCAGGTAGCATTTTTTCATACTGATTCATGGCTTCCTCTAACTGGTGACACTGCCTAAAAGCTGCCCTTCAGACTCTTCCTCAGTGCCTGCTTGTTCATGGGAGCTCAGTTTCTCCCCAGCTACGTGCATGTGCTGCACTCTGTGTTTCCCTTCTCAAAGAGACGTCATTCTACAGTGAAGCTCCATTCTTCTATATGTTGTCTCATATCAGTGTACTCCACAGGAACTGGGGATAAGAACTTAAACCTTCCCCATTTACTCTGCTAATAGTGTGTGTAAGTGTGTAAAAATTCAGTGATGTAGTGTTAATGCTTCAATTTCCTTACTGGGAAAGGGGACACTGTCACCAGTTACACACCATTTAAATGCAACGACAATGAAGTCCTAGTAGTTAACCTTCTGGGGAGTAGTCTTCTTGTTCCTACCCAAAGCATGAAGAAGTAGCTGGCTTCCCCAGATTGAAACATGCTGGTTTCTCTTAGCACTTGTGGGAGATCTCAAGCAATAGCCAGTTTGTCATGTTCCCTCCTCCCTTTTTATTTAAGCTATGGTAAGCCTCCATTCCTGCAGCATAGGTCCCACTGGGGATTCAGCACCTCTGCTTCCTGAGACCTTACGATCCTTTACTGCCAAGTGAAAGAAGCTGCCTGGATACAAAAGGCTGTTGTATAATTTCATGGGAACACAGAGGCAGAACTACAAAATGTATACTCCTACAAGCTTTTTAGATCTGGTTTGTTCTACAAATAATATGCTGATGATCAGCTGTCACTGGTTTTTTGTTGGGTTGGTTTGTCGGTTTTTGGGTTTTTTTTCTGAATGCTTATTTCATAAATGATGTAACAAACCTTTCAAAAATTTAGATGTAATCCCTTCATCACTTCTTTCAAGATATACATCTTACATTATGGTTGTAACATCCCAGATGGGATTTTAGATCCAACAGTAGTTTTGCATCTCGATCACCTTTCATCTGTGATCCTCATATTGCTTATGACTTGAGCCTTGGTTCCTAATCAAGAGGCCCCTCCTATGGAGGAGTTTTGGATCAGCTCCTGGCCTAGATGATGCTGGAGCCATGATGCTTGGAAGCTGGACAGTTTCCTGAGAATATAAACCCAGCTCGTCTCTGCATGCCTGCCCTATTTGGATAACCCCTAGAGAAAAATGGAAAATTACCTCCCGTTTACATTTGAGAAGAAAACTTTTATCATGGGATCCCAAGAGATCTTCAGACACGTATGTTACAATTAGTCTTGTGAATCCATGGAAAGCTGCATGTGCCCATTTCAGGTATTTTGCCTGCTGATATGTTGCAGTAAGATGGATAACTGGATACAATTATTTGATTTGCTGAAATCATATCCTATGCTTCTCCATTTCTTTCTCTGCTGATGCTTCCAAGTGTATATTGTAGCCATGGTAAATCCCCTTTTAAGGCTTTGTCTTTTCTGACAGAGTGTCTATTTACAGGAAGATAAATACCATCATTGATTATTTTGCTTTACAATCCTAGGTGAGAACAAAGCAGTGAAGATGGTTACCATGGGGCAGCAGGATGAGGTCTACCATGCATCCTGCCTGGGGCTGACCTTGCCTAGTTAACTTAAGGATAAAAATTATGTTATCTTAATTTTACTAGGCTTTTCTATCACAATTTCTTATCAGAAAATTCTGCAACATTATTCTCTGGAGAAGGAAGACCAGTATATCACAAGGCTGAACACTACTTTTACACTTCCCCGTACTCTGGAACTTTTGTTTAGAGGAACATTGCTCAGTCCTCTCTCCACTCTGTTTTCCATTTGCATTGTTCTTTTCCCTTGACCTTCCTTTTGCCATCCTGAGTAATATTTTCCTTTACAGTAACCTTGAAGAGAGATTTCCTTATCTGCATATATGACTAATCAGTAAGGTCTTATGATTATTATACAGCAGTTTGTTGGAGGTGGGAATTAGAGCATGAAACAGGGACCAAGGAAGCCAGATTTGCAGTCCTTGCTGTACTAATGAATGATTAGATATGGCCTTCAGCAAGTCCTCAGCTTTCAGATGTGCTGATTTAATTTTTAATCTTTTGCCTCCAGCTTTCTTTTCTTCATTGTTTTGGGGGGAGGGAGTTGCCCATGGCATGCAAACCTGCTATTTTGTTTTACCTCAAAATATGTCTCAGTCTGGGCAGTCAGAAGTAGAAGTTGGTTTTGGAAATGGTGACGCTGTGAGTAGTGTTCCTTACCTGTCATCACAATGAGGATGAGCTCTTTCTTGCATAATGTTATGGGTGAATGAATGCACGAGGTGGCACAGAGTTATGTTCTGAGAATGTCATTGTTTCTTTTTTATGCTTTACCTGTAACTTCTATGAATATCCCTGAATTTGTTAAAGAATCCATCATCTGGGGAAGGAAAGCAAGGTTGATTTCTTAAAACTGAGGATTACAGATGAAGGTAAATTGAGAGTTAACTCAGTATGAGGGAGTAGAAGGAGTAAAATCTCTGGCACTTGCATTTGTGAACTGTGATTTTACTGAGTTCTTTATATTATTTTCCCCACAATTAGCAGATGTAGCTAGAGACAGGAACAATTTATTGGAGCGAATGAATACAAGAAAAAAGTGTTTTGAAAATATCTGGGATCCGTATTTTCAGTTGTCATTTGGCAGCTGCTGTCAAAAGTGTTTTGAAAATATCTGGGATCCGTATTTTCAGTTGTCATTTGGCAGCTGCTGTCGGTCTGAGAAGTGTCCTTAATGCTACTCTTTGTGGATAGGTCAGGAGTCCTCTCCTTTGGCTGAACCATTTTTCTGAGATCCCATGCTCCCATCTCCCAGCAGGAACCTTCCAAGCTATGCTGGGCTACACAGTTCCCACAACTTCCCCTGCCTCAACCCACACCCCAGGCTGCTGGGCTTCACTCCTTTGCTGCCAGGTCCTTCCACCCAGTGCAGGAGCAGCCTGTCTGTCAGATGTGTACATCCCCCATGGTGGGGCCAGAGAGAGGAGAGACCTCGACTGCCAGGGAAAGAGGAAGAGAGAGACAGAAAAGGGACTAGAGGAGCTGACATGAGCCATCTGGATTTTTTATTCTTGATTCCCTCTGTGTCCCATCAAGCTGTCTGGACCTCCCAGAGTAGCCCCACTCTTGGGGATTCTTGAGAATCATGGCATTAGGTTAGAGAGTGAAAAAGGAGATGTAGGGTCTAGCAGGGTCAGTAAAAGCAGAGTTTTGCTGCAACAGATCCAGTTTCACTAACAGTTTGTAAATATCTAATAACCATTTTCTTTTTTTCTTTAAAGTATCCTCAACTTGCAGTTTTGAGCCTTCTTCGGACTAAGATTGCCTGATGGGGACTCAGCATAACATGTCCCTGAGCCATGGGGCCTCTGATGTGAGGGAAGTATTTGTGCCTCCATCCCACCCACCCTCAGGCTATCTGAATTTTAAGATGAGTTGGCCGTGGTCCAATGGCTGACAGCATTTCTTAGGCAAGTCCTCTAGACTGTGCTAAAGTTCTGTGCATAAGAGCAGTCTTATTTTACACTCTTCTCCACGCTTTTGTTTCTTATAAGTCACCTGTGTGTTTTGGCTTCAGTTAAGAAGAAAAAAAATCTGGCAGTTCTGCTGCAGTCAGATTTGGCAGTCTCACTGGTTACTTCCAGTAATTATCTCCATGTCACAGATATGCTCTTGGTGCCAGTTTTAGGAAAACCTTCCACCTTTTTGATGTCTGGGAAAGGAAATGGATTCTTTAGAAAATTGCTTTTGTCCGAGAACAACCCCTTCTTTACAAATGCTCTCACTGTGATCTTTCACAAAAGGCTGCATTCAAAATTTGAAATATGCTGATGTGTAAATAATTTCAATAGCTGACCTGCAGAATCTGTTGGCAGGGCTGGTAGAGGCAGTTTTCTCTGACTCCAGCTGCCTGCTTAATTTTGGCAGCTGCACACTTTCTGGCCCAGATGCCTGCAGTCTCTTGTCCAAGTTAGGAGCTAGACAAACTCTTATTCACTGTCCTGTAAGTGCACCTCAGCTTATCATCTACATGAAGAATTAGACCTAAAGCTTGGGCTGCCTTTTGCCTCCCAGACGTATTTTAAATGGACCCATTAAAGCTGGATCACTGATGTACAGGGGTGGACGTGGCTGCCGGAGCCTCGCTGAGGAGGGGGCGATCGTCGCCTTGCCTTGTAAGGGTATCTGCGTGGCTGCAGAGCGGTGGTGAACGCTGCCAGCCATCCTGAGCAGCCACAGGAGCCTTCTGAAAGCAGCCAAGCACACAGGGGCAGGTGCTCTGAAAGAGCAGATGCCGAAGTAGATGCTAAGGCCACATCGAGGACCACTGAGTGCAGCATGGCGGGGTTGTGGCAGGACGTTGCTTCCAGGACACAGATGTGAAATTCTTAGGTATAGCTTGCAGTGTTGGTGTGCCTCTCTGTTTCAAAACCTCACACCTCTGCCACAAAAATATTTTTTAAAGTTTTGCAGCTTTTTTGCAGCAACTTTTGGTAAGTTAATTTAAAAACTGGTCTTTGAAACAAACAGTTTTTAGAAAGACTTCCAGACCCAAACCAAAAGAGGGTAGATAACCCTAATGCATACAGCAAAAAGCATGAGCTTTTTAGCATTGTTCTGCTGCTATCATAAGTGATGTTTCTGACATATTTTGAGGTCTGCAAGTAAGACTGCAAGTTCATTTACCCCTTACTGACCTTGAGGTCCAACCTATCTTTCAATTACTGCGTGACTCTGCTAATTTGGTCACATGTCACAGGAGGGGAGGAGCACCCACAGTGTTAAGTTACCTGCACATATGGACATACATCTGTACATCTGTTGAGCCACATGAATATAACCTCCCTTTGGCAATGCTTTGCTGCGGTTGCTCTCCAGGTCTGGCACTCCAGACACTGAGTGCAGGCGGGAAGACGTGGTGCTGCCCCGTGATTATGTGGGGGTCTGGCACTGCTCCTGTGGGACAAGAGGTAGAGAGTGAATGATGGAGACAGCATATGGCTGATGAGAATAAGCACTGAGCAGCAGAACTCAAGGACAAGGTGTGAGGAACAAAGACCATCCCTTTTAAAACAAAAGTCATGCACTGTTCATGCCAGATGCAGTTTTTTCACAGTTGGCATTGGTGGGATTGCCTTTGTAATGGCAGCTACCAGACAAATCTGGGATCCAGCTGATAAATGGCATAAAAGAAAGCGCTCGTGACTCATGCAGTCTGGCACTTTGTGCCTCAGCGTACTTTGTGTTCCTCTCCTACATGGAGCTTTCCTAGCTCTGACCAGTGACATCTTACCTTGGTATTGCTACAGTAGCCCCTTCTGCCCCGCTGCCCAGCTTGTTTTCCTCCTGGGAAGCTCCATTTTGCCTGGAGGGATGGCTCAGCTGACGAGGCAGCTGTCCTACTGTGGCTGATTTCAGTCTGATGCTATTAAGAAAAAAAAATTAAAAAATAAAAAGTGGTTCCAGTTTATCCTAACCATCTAAGCCCTAAATTGAGGAGGTTCAGCAGCTGCCTCACAGACAACTGAGCTGCCTGTGCAGAAGGACCAGGAGCTTCTCAGAGAGAGGCAGCTCACATTGATAGTTATGGGCAGGAGTAACTACTTGTGTCATACTTCAGTCTCTGGGTGCACAGGTTGCGTGGCACATCTCAACATACCCAAGGAAATTGGAGTTGTGGGAGACATCTTGCTGAGCCTGTAACAGAGCACTTCTATGTCAGTGACAGAAAAGAGAACATGATGAAACATGTTGTTCAAATGTTGTAGGAAAAAAGCTATATTTAGCTGCTCTAAAAATTGCTAAGCGTCAGACATGAGGGAAATGGCTGTAGCAACCTACGCTCCTCCAGTTTCACCTGTTGCAGTGTTTCTAAAGTCTAGAAATATCTATGAAATAAGTAACATAGCAGTTAAAACTTTCCCAGAAGAGGTGTAAACAAACTAAACTCACTTGCCGAAACAGCTATTGCTGAACTATGAATTGACCTTGAGCTGTGTCAATTCGCTGTAATGCAAACCATCTGCACGCTGAAACAATTAAAGCCTTCACATCTCCTAGGAGTTTCCTTCCTCCGATTATAACTTATGTGCTGTGGTAGAAGCACAGAGGTAAACAGCTAGTTAGCGTGGCCCTCTGTGTCTGTGTAATTTTATGGTGCAGCACATACAAAACTATTTTCATTTGAAGTGGCAGCCAGCTTTCAAGTAGAAAATATATCATATGCTTGGTACCAAATGCTGGAGTCGTAGCTTCTAAGACAGCCTGAGTTAGACACATCTGCTTTGCTCCTCTGCTTCCCTTCCCCCAGCTTCTTCTTGGGCTGTACCATGTTTTCACGAAGTGCAGGTCATGCTGGAGAGGCAGTGCTTAAATACAGACTGCTCCTGTATAAGGCCCCTCTGCATGTGCTAGACTGAAACCCCAGCCTTCTGTAGGAGCAGTACTAAGTGCACTGAGTCTGGGCTGTGTCTCAAGTGAAAGCCTTGGACAGCAATTACACATGATTTTATAAAAATTTTATTTAATTTACAACTACTTTGGTTTCCAGAAGCTCAGAGTTTACACTCTTTAAAGCCATAAAAAATCAATCTACAGCCATGGCATTAGAGTTTGGATGTTGCCATGGTGGGAAAATACCAGAGATGTTGCTTCTGTAGGACTGCTGTAGAATTTGCTGTGTCTCACAACTGGCAAAGACTCATATTAAAACCTCTGCACTAGAAAACTCTTTTAAATATATTCTTCCACCACTTATGTCCATCCAGATGACAACAGCACTAAAACCTGAGATGCTCTCTCTTCAGATCACAGGAAAGAGTAACCATGCAAGCTCAGTAAAATAAGAAAATAAATTTATTTTGTAAGAATAGAGGCTTTTTTCTGGAAAAAAGTTTTAGACACTCATTTTTAGAAAACAATCTTAACATTCTAGACAATGTAAACATAAGACTGTAAAATTAAAATAATTAAATATTTTGCTTTTAAAGTTAAGTCTGGAAAGTAATGAGTAGATGCAGCCCAGTTTCTGAGCCAGCCATGATTATTTGTCTCTGTGGCCAAAGGCTTCCATCCTAGGGAGTGACCTCTGGCCAGGTACCATGAAGCAACTCAGGTCCACATTTCTCAGAGCCGGCTGTGTCCTACATGCCTGTATGTGTGGAGTCAGGATATGGCATGCATGTTTTATCAGTTCAAAATGCCTGGAAAACGTGAGGGGAGGCTGAGTGGGTGACACTGGCTGGAATAGTGTAAGAGGATGGTGAAATGCAGAAAAAGACTGGGGGACTCCACACTGCTGTGATGCTGTGATTTTTGGTGCTGACTACTGTTGGAAGAACCTCTGGGGTTTGTTTTGAAGGTGATGTATTGATTTTCTGTGAAAGAGGGCCCACAAATGAACCAACATGTGAAATAAGATTTTCAGAACACTGGACCCTGAGGCTGAGCTGGGAAGCAGAATTATTTGGCAGTGTTGGTTCAAGTCCTATAAATTCTAGGTCATGTACACGTTATGTATAAAAGACTACCTATAGCAAATAGACAAAAGTATATCAATTGCTAGATTTACAGTTTCCTTTGTGACCTGAGTACTGACCCATGTCTGACCTCTGCTGCAGGCCAGAGAAGTAATGGTCTTGGTCATGCCCTGCATGCAGGGTCTGCAGGAATATGTTAACCTTGAGGCAGTCAGTCATGAAAGAGGCATTTCCCGCCTTACAAGTACATGCCTCTGAGACCCAAATGTATCCCCTTTCTGTTTATTTTTTATAACATCATGGGGGTTTTGTTAATGAAATAGATAAAAATAAGTAATGTCAACTTCCCTGCATCAGCCCAGGGCTCAGGCTCTGATCTCACTCTATGCAGGGACCAGACGTGGCAGCCTGTGGGGGCATAAATGGCTTCTTTCCCTCGGGCTGGGAATGGTGCTCCTACTGGATTTAAGTGCAAATTGGGTTGTTTTCCTCTGGTCATCTCTTTTTTTCCCCCAAAGTGCTGTCACTACATCTGATTGATAAAATATAGGCAGAGGAGAGCAAGAGCCGTACTGAACCAGGACACCCCTGGCAAGGCTACAGCCCCGTGTGATCTGCAGCTCTGCTGGACTTCTCATTGATGTAAAGCGTCCACTTCCTCCCTTTCTCCTTCCTCCATATGCTAAATCTCCTAAACTCAGGATCTGCGATGCTGTGTGCACACGATACCACAATTTTGAAACAAAAATTAAAGCACCATATTTTCCTTTTCTGTTTTCTCTTTTCTAGTTCTCCAGTATCTTCTCAGCCCTGATACATATGCTTTCCTTAGCTGCCTTTCCACATAGATGACTTTTTTCATAATTTTCATTTCTAATTTTTCAGTACGTTTTTTTCTCTAAATCTTCCTTCAAAATTAGAAACATACGTCTCAGCTTTCCTAAACATGTGCTCTTTTTCCAACCAGAAATCTCTATAGACTTTTGTTTTGGAATTTTATGGAATTCTGGTGAGGAAAAGTTTATTTCTATCCTAAAATATTACCTTTTAAATTTGAGTTTTACTTTGCTGATTTGCCTATTTCTCACTTCTGACTTTTTCCACTTCCTGTGCTCCTGTTTCTTCTTCAAGCTGGCTTACTTTTTTCTCCCCCTGCAGCAGTACTCTCTCAGTGAGGGAGGAAGAGCATGATAGCAAAGATGGGAACCAGAAAGGTCTTGCGCTAGTGAATGAGACACAGACCAAACACGAAAGGAGTTAGTGAGATTTAGCTAAGAGAAAGCTTGACTCATGACAAAATATTCAAAGGTGGTCACATCCTACTGAAAATGTGAAAAATGTTCATCTTGTGCAGTGCTGCAGAAGCAGAGGGGCCAAAACCCAATTACCTTGCATTAGCAGCTGGCAGCTCCTCCCGTTCCCGCTGGGCCTGCAGGCTGGGGAGGAGTGGGCGGCCAGAGCAGGCAAGCAGCGCTGCCCTGCTGCAGCCCCCAGCATTTCAGTGGGCTGGGCTGGCTCCACAGGTGCAGGGCACTGCACTTCAAGGCGATTTTTTTCAGGTTTTTCGAACTAAGGGTGGACTGGATGTATTAGGCAGGCATTTCAGCAAACAAGTTGTCAGATCTGTTGTCCTGTCAAACAGCACTGTTTTTCTGGGACAGTTGTCTTCACAGACTGCTGTTGAGATGATTTACTAGGAAGTCTTAAACTTGTGTGGGCAGCTTCTAGGGAGTTTCTGTGAGCTACTGCAGTCAGACTTATTAAACAGAGCAAAATTTCATCTCATACACATTATGACAAGACAATTTCTAGTTCTTTGTCTAGGAAATGACAACTGGGATGTGATTCCCAGACCAGAAGGCCCCTTCCCCCACCAATTCACCAGTTTGAGGACAGATGCTGGGAATCAGATTGCAGCTACAGCACATTAGGGCTCACATTTTCATGGTATCCACAAAGCATGCTGAGCTTCCACAGTTGTGGTTTCTATACTTAAAACAGAAGGTCCTAGTTAGTTTTACTGCCCGGAGTATTTTTATACACTGTTAGCAATTAGGAACTGAATTAAAAGTAGGAGAATGTCTGTTTTCTGTACATTTTGTTATTGAATATTTCCTTAAGATTATATTCTCTCGTATAGTAGTTCTACTGCTTACCCTGGCAAGGCATGGGTGCTTCCAGATAATTGGATGACAGCACTCCCAGGCCTCTGAACTTCCCTTATGCCAACCTTTGCTTATACTTACGTCTGACTGTTCACATCAATGGGACTGTGTGAGTAAGGATGTTTATTCACCTGTTTATTGAATTGGGGTTTCTGGGCTACATCTGGGTCTTTACTGACAGACTTTATCTGACATTGTTGGGGCTGGCTACAGCATAAGCTAAAAAGGCCATTGCTGCAGGGAATGGATTGCCAGATGGAACATGGCCCTCACCTTTGAATTCTTACTACTACTGACATATCCCTGATCCAGCCTTTGAAATGAGAGTGAAGGGCAGGGCAAGACTCACTTCAGTACATTTGCACAGCTCTCTGAAGCTCTCTGATTAAACATATGACAGACATACTAAATATTTTTTCATAATTTGTATTATAAAATCTACCTTTTTGGATCTGTGATAAGAAAGCACTTGTTTAATAATGCAGTCTATAATCAACAGGAGAGGAAGAAAGGAAAATTGCTAACAAACCTCTCTGTTTTGGAGAGCACTTCTGCCTACCTGGGATGCAAAAACACTGATAGGAAAATGCACACACCAGTACAGCAAAGGACTGCTTTATCAGGTTTATCAAAATCCTTTCAAAGGCAATGGGAGTCTTTCAGTTGGTCCCAGTCGGTTTTGGGGCAGGGCAGGATGTGGGAAGGTGAGTGCTGATACCACATGATGAGGCCAGACTCCATGTCAGTGTCTTCGAACTGCAGAAATACTCCCTTGGTGAAGGTTGTACTTGTAGTCTTATCCTTGCCAACCTTCAGTCATCTTGCTAAGCTGAATTGATGACACATCTGTTTGAGATAAAAGCGTATAGAATATTCTGGAAAGCTGTCTGACTCTAACACAAGGATGATGGTAATTCCAAAACTGTCAGAAAGGTACAATTTTCTCTTTATAGCTTTAGGTAGCAACCGAGGTAAAGAATCCTCCAAACTATGTGCATGTTTGAAATTATGAGTAGCTGTATTGATTTCGGTCAGTGCATTTAGGTAGGTGGCCACATGTTTGCAGCATCACAAGAAAGGAGACAAGCACAATCTTCTTGTTCCATCCACTTTCTCTCCCCCTTCAAAATAATGTAGGTCTGACTGCTCTGAGCACAAGCCTTGGGATGGGAAAGGTGAACTTACTCTGATTTCTGTTATCTTCTGACCAGTCCAAGTATGGTAGATGAAGAACAGAGAGCTGGTGAACGACAGTGTGCAAACATGTAAGATAGTGATTACATGAGTTATTTTTAATTTCCAGCATCTCTTTCTTTTTGAGGATTTTGGATGAAAAGTTGCACCAAAGGGGCTTAAGGGTTGGGCAGAATCAAGAATTTTAAGAGCCAGAAGAGGATTCCTGACAACGCTGTCTAAGGTTGTGACTGCCATAACAAGTACCTGTCCCCTTGGCATTTCTTCACCAGGAGATGGAGAGAGGCTGTTTACCTGGCTCCTGTTTGTTTTCTGTCTGCACTTATGTGTCTGTGTGGCTGGAATGACCTTGTTTGAATTAACAAGTTGCTGGGGTATGAATCAAAGGATAATTGCCATTGCTGCCAGTGGTACTAAACAGACCTGAGCTACTAATTCGAGACAAATGGGAGAAATGAGTAAACAGAAAGTTTACTGGTGTAAGGAAGCTACAGGCCTGAGTGGATGTTCTGTGTTGGTTGTATTTCAACTTTATTGCTTTGCTTTGATAATTTGAAATTACTACTGTTTTCAGCTGGTATGTAAAAAAACCTAAACCCACACGATTAATTATTTATTCAGGTTTTAAAGGGACAGTCTGTTACAAACTGTTTTTCTTTCTCTGCAACTTGTTTTTAGGACATGTTTTTGTTATATGGACATAATTTAAATAACGAACATAATGGAATAATTATATTTCCCTGTTAAATGTGTTACAAAGAAGCCAAATCCAATGTGCTATTTGGTAGGAACCCCTTTGGATTTCAATCCTAAGCATATCTTAAGATTCAGTATGTCCCACAGGGACTAATCATCAATAAGACTATGTCCACGGTCAGGGACAGGGTTTGCAAAGACATATGAAGGCAGAAAATGAGAGGGAGAGAGAGAGTGACTCATAGCACTCCATAAATGACCAATAGGGTTCCTGAAACAGCCAGGGGCAAGGCGCATCTGGCAAATTCATAGCAGTTAGAATTAAATACTGCTAGAGTTGTTAATGAGACTCTTCCTGCAAAGCACTGGTGAAACTGGAGAGATACTAAAGAAGATTTAGAGGGCGTAAGGAAGTTTAGTCCCTGTGATGACCCTTTCCTTCTCACAGCCCGTGTCCTGCTTCCCTTCACTGTTCCCACCCCACGGGAGGCTGCTGCCTGCAGCTGCGGGGCCACCACAGGTCCTGCTTGCCAGAGCATGTAAGCACCCTCACAGGATTTCACCCAGGGGAGACTGAAGTCAGGGGAAGTAGAAAAGGAGGAATTCTTCTCTTGAAATCTCCACATTACTTTTTAAATTATAATAGAAATGTAATCTTAAATGCTACAGGACCTTCCAACCCATGCCCTACCTTGCTTTTTCCTTTCCTGCTCCTTTGACCCAATGCCTTTTGATGTAGTCTGGCACAAGTCTGGAGGGAAGACCAAGGCTTGTGTGCAGAAGTGAGCATCTTGGTCCTGAGCCTCAAAACAGGATTACTGGCCAAGTGAATGTTTTGCGGCTTTCCCATTTCAATGAGTCCTCCCAGTTCCTCTGTCAGAGGGCTGAGGGGATGTTTTAGAAACATGTAAACATCATGCAGTTGGTAATGGAGTTAATGTAAACTCTATAGGATGTTTTATCAGTTGTCCCTTTGTTTAGTCTGGGAAACAGAAGAATAAGAGGAAGAAAAAGAGTCCTCAAATACCCAAAAGTTTTCTCTAAAAAACCAGCAATGAACTGTTCTACCTCTGCTTCTTTTGTTAAGAAAGAAATGGGCAAGGTTAAAGATTTAAAACGAGATGTTAAGTATAACTTTCTAACTCAATAAATAACTTAAACACTGGAAGGGATGACCTATAGTGGAGGTGCTTACAGCACCATACCACGTTTTAAGAATGATTTAGCTTAAGGACTGTTAGGGATGGTGTGAAGTACTTGGTTCTTCTTCAGAGCAGGAGATGAATTGACTGAACTAATAATCCATGTAATCCGGTTCAACCACACTTTTCCTGTGGTATTGTGATCACTTCAATAAAGTGATATTTTAATACAAATAAAGCAATGAAGCTGCAGGACCTTGTGAAACAATCCACCTCTATGCAATTTGATGTCTGGTTCTAAGGGTTATTTCAGTTATGGTAGTTCAAAGTCCTAATTCTTGCCTGATTCATAAAACTATTCACACCTGTTTTGCCATTTAGGAAGTCAGCTTTCACTTCCCTGGAAGCTATACTTGATATTTCATTTCTCTCAGCTGACTCTCCAAAACCACAAAGTGATTTAAAACTGAATTTTATCCTAGAAAGGAACAGTCATTTAAATGATTGTTTTTCCTCTTACACAACAAATAACTGTATGTCACACAGTTTATCTTTGTCTGTGATTGCTTTTTATTCATATTTTATTAATGAGATTCTTCCTTTGAAACAGAGTGCGTATTACTATTTTAGGTTGTGTTGCTTGAGCCACCACTTTTAACTGGCTACAGTTTAAAAATACTATGAAATTCTATGTATGTCATCAAGCTTTAATTTAAAAAAAAAGTTCATTGTCCTTTTCTTCATGGGTGCATTTGTAGCACTACTTGCTACTTGAACTTAATGATCCATCTAGAAAAAAAGCATCTCCCTGTTCTCTTCTTGCTAACTGCCTGTATGATCATATAACTGATTGACAGCTTAATTTCTCATCAGATTGAATTATTTCTCAGAAGGACTGATTGAAAGCCTCGTAAGGCTCTGTGTTTCAGATCACATTCCTGGGCCATATTTTTGGCTTTTAAGTTAATTTTTTTTTACCTAGTCATTCTTCCATAATTCTCCTTAAGAACAAATATGCTTTCAGAAAGCCTATTACTACCTTTATCTTGAGAGATGGCTGGTATTTTTTCATTATGCAGTGCTGTTTGTTTTTTGTTTGTTTTTTTTTTTTTTACTATTTAAGAGGCCTGTCAGAATGAACCAAAAGTAGCGCAAGTATTGTAGTGTAGAGGTTTCAGTGCAGCACCTAACAAAGAGCCTTGGATTAATCTTACCTAGGTAAGATTAAAAAGTCAGTTTGAGAATGTGGAAGTGTACTTCTCAGGGGACAGGGACCTTGAAAATATGGGCAGAGAGTAGCCAGGGAACAGTGAAATCCACAGGAGTACATTGAAAAATATTTGGTTTTGGGTACATTACTTGCAAGCACCAAACAAAACAAAACTGAAAGGCATCACATCTGTTTGTACCCTCATGTGAATTATTTGGTTCAGTGCTACGTCTGAAAAAAATTAAAGTGAAAAATCTCTTGTCAAAATTAGTAGGCTTAAAAACTGAGCTATAGTGGAGGAATGAACTCATATTGGAAGATCACAGGAAACAGACGTGTTTTCTTCATCATTCTTTGTTGCAGCAGGAGAAAATGATACTGTGAATCTTTTGGTGTTATCAGTATAAATGATGCTTTACAGATGAGGTGAATGCCATGCCTTGCTGCCAGGGAATATATAAACTCAAGCCCAGGACTTGCAACTGATCTTTCACAGATTAACTCGAGCTCTGTTGCAGCAGCTTATTGTCTCAATGATCCTCTTTGCCAGCTTAATGTTCCACCCACTCCCTATCAGGTTTGAGACTGCAGCCAAGCAAATAAGTTATACACACAGTGCTTCTTGTTGCTGGGGAGTCCATCCAGTGCGCCAGCAGATAATATATAAAAATACCTTCGTAGTTTGAAAACACAAATGCCATTTTTAATCACACCTGAGCCACTTAAAATCCTTTACCTTAATTGTGATCATGGTCAGGGATGTTTTTTCCAAAAGTTTTGTAAACTGGAGTTACTGGGTCTTGGACAGGTTCAGAGGCATGCCCAGCAGATCTCTGGTGTAACTTCCTTTTGGCGTGGGTCTGGGCTCAGCGTGCCAGGTAACACAAAGCTCATTTGTCTACATCAAGCTTTTTAATACATTTTAGTTGCATTCAAGTAACTTGGCATTCAACTTAAAGCTATCTTGCATGCCACAGAGCTTTACAGTGCCAACAAGTAGGCTCAAGATCTGACACATCTGCATCTACGCTGTTAGACTCAATTATTTGTTTTTAAAAGCTATGCAGCCTTCTAATCTGCCAGATGCCAAACTCCATACAGAAATCTGGAAGAATCAGAGTTGATGGAAAAGTAAGGATTTAACACCTCCCAAACTGCCTGAACGGTTCTAGTTCTCAGTGTGAGTTGTTTTGCTGGTTTTGAGGTCACTTTATCAATATGTAAGGCATACGGGTCCAGGAAGAGCACCTGCTGGCAGAAACAGACCCAGTCGCCGCTTGGATACAGGGATAGGAACAGCCATGCACAGCAGATGAGGAGTTTGTGAGGAACCAGTGAAATGGGGAGCAGGAAGAGGGAAAGGAGATGTTAGCTAATTGTGTCCCAGATACATCTGTGTCTGAGTACTGAGACCACGGGACCTGATGTGTAAGTGCTCAAGTTCAAATGTGTTTAATCTAAGGCTGTGCTTTTGCTGAAAGGTATCGCTTTTTCTGATGCCCATGTCTCGGGGGTTTGCTCCGGCAGCAAGTGACTCATTTTCCCCCATGGGACCACCGCTGTGGCACTGGAAGAACAGCGGGCTAAGGGTGTGCGGGAAAGGCAAGTCTGCTTTTACGGGCAGCTGCATAGCTTTAGGAAGCCGTACCTTAGACCCAGTAGCCTGTCGGTGACAGTGATCAGCCTTAGATAAATTAAGAAGACATGAGACCCAGAGGCAGGTAATTACGGAATGACCTGGCCTTCAGGCATTGTCTGTCATTTCCCCCAGTAGTGATGAGTCTGATGTTTGCCCTGTGTCTTATCAGGACTTTTGTGCTTTAAATGTTTTCCAGTTGCAGATCTGGATATTCCTGCTATCTGCACACATATCTAATCCCTGGTGAGTCTTCACAAGCCTCTCTCCTCGCTACATCCTGGGGCGATGAATTCCATTGACTTAATAGTCCGTGGGCTGGTGGTGCGCGGAGCGGCCCCGGCCGGGCACCGCCGCAGCTGCGGAACTGGAGGCTGTGACTGCTCAGAGCCGTGTGGCTGCCCCCAGTCGCGAAGCCGGAATTCACGGATTGCTGAAAGAACTGTAAGGGAAAAGCTCTCCCCATTATTTTGCCGTCGGTCATTTTTTAAATGACTATTCTTACAGTGCATAGAAGAGTGAAATCGGGTAATTATTACGGAAAAGTTTGGGTACTTCTTAGTTCAGCAAGGCCCCCCTCAGCTGCCTCGTTGCTGGTAACGAGCATGGGGGTGCGGAGGCGCCGGCACGATACCGGAAGGGGGTCAGGGACTTGGCCAGCCAAGGAAGGAGCCGCCCCCGCCCCTCACCTGCTGCCCGGGCGGGCGGGGGCGGTGCTGCCCGGGAACTCGCGCGGCAGGAAGGGAGCGGAGCGAGGGTGGGAGCGGGGCCGCCAGAGCCGCGGCTCCTCCTCCTCCTGCGCCCCGGACCCCGCGGGCTGGGCGAGGAGCGGCAGCGGCGGGGCCCCATGCGGCGGCCGGGACGGCGCTCTTCGCCGCCCGGCCCCAGCACCACCAGCAGCCCCCGCCGCCGCCGATGACCTGGACCAGCAGCATGAGCAGCGGGTACAGCAGCCTGGAGGAGGAAGAGTCCGAGGAGTTCTTCTTCACCGCACGCACCTCCTTCTTCAGGAGGCCGCCGGGCAAGAGCCGCGCCGCCACACAAGTAAGTGCCGTGCGCCGGGCAAGAAGGGCGGCTGCGCCCCGCGGGGCAGCTGCTGCCGGGCCGGGCCAGGCCGGGCCAGCTCCCTCCGGCTCGGCCTCCACGTGTCCGTCGCCCCCTCCCCCACGGGGAAGGACCCGCGGAGCCGTCCGGGCGCCGGGACAGAGCGGGGAGGAGGCGGCCGGCAAGGGCTTCCCTCGGCAGGCTTCCAGCGGGGCCCCCGACGTTGTGCCCCGCTCGGCAGCCGGGCTGAGGGACCCCCATTGCCCGGCGGGCAGCGGATGTGACCAGAAATCGCTTGTTCGTGCGGAGGGCAACCGCGCTGTCGGCCCCGCTGCCGCCTCTGCGGGGCACGGCGGGGTCTGCCTCCTTTTTCGGAGCTCATTCCCAGGTGAATGACAGCCTCTTCAGCTGGTTTGTTGGCAGGGAAAGGCCCTCTGAAGTGTTTAAGTGGCTTGGTTTAAGCATTCAGGCTCAGGCAAGTGGGGCTTTGAAGTGAAGAACTGATTAAAAGTAAAGCAAAAACCCCGAACCAACCCCTTGTGTGGGCAGCGTTGAAATCTCAGTGGAGGACCTGTCCGACCCAGAGCAGTCATTAAACCATATAGGCTAAACGTCACACTTCTTTAGCCAAGCAGTCTATCCCCCCTCATTTCTCTCTTCCCAATGCTCAGAATCTCATTGTAGAGATGCCTGGCTATAAGCTAGCGAGCCTGTTTTGTTTATGCTAGTTCTTCATCACCTGCTCCCACCAGCATCAGTGCCTTCCTTCTGTTGTGTCTGTTTCTTTATACAAACTCTTAGTAGTTTTCCCCACTGGATTTCAGTGTTAGTATTACTGCTGCTATGAGGACCTGGTTATAAGCTTGCTTTTCAGCTGTCCTCTGGTCCACCTGTGGCACTTGTCAAAAAACATCGTTTGTAGCCCACAGCCACTCCTGTAGGCTGTGTTCTGCTGCAGAAAGCCAGTCTTGGTTTCTTTTTCTCTGAGGTTATGTTCCATTTGTGATTTGCTTAAAACTGAAACCCTCCAGCTGCCCCTCAGGAAACTCCTGCTCCCGTTCTAGGAAGTACAAGAGCTCTCTTGAGCTTTAACTTCCTCTGCAAAGTTTGGCAGGGAGCCTGGGCACGCCCTCTCCCTACACCTGAGCTTGGCCACTTGGAGGAAATAGGCTGGGACCAGTTGTGTATTAGGTCATGCTTCTCCAGGGTACTTCTCTTGACACCTCTCCTTAGCGGTTGTTTTTGTCTCATCCATTTTGAGTTTCAGCCTCCCACTAACCTCAGGTATTCTCTGGAAGCTGCTGAGTGCTGTGGAGTGTCCTTGAACTTCATCTGCTAACCTATTTGGCCAACGCTGGCTGCCCCCTGGCCCTTACAGAGGAGGATCCTCGTGTGACAGTACTGTGTGAATAGATACCTAACTGCTGTCTGTCTCTGTGTAGCTGCTGTATTGTGACATGTGAGAAGGCCCGTGTCTTGATTCAGATCCTAAAAACATACATGTGTTTCTAATGCTATTGTATGAGTTGTGTTGCTAAATATTAGCTGTATAAGTAGTAAACTGTGCAAATGTGTACATTGTTGTGTGTAGTGTTAACATTTCCGAGCAAGGGGGACTGGAAAAAAACCCCATAACTAAAATTTGATATTCTTCTCTAGTAATGTTTCCCAGAAGAATACTGCAGTGAAATGTTGCAGGGTACATATTTAGGTATGTATTTACTAGGCTGGAACAAATTATTCTGTATTGCTGACCCTGCAGCATCAGAGATACCCAGCTAATGTTTCTAGTCATAAAGTTCTTACCAGTTGCTCTCAACTGCTGATTTATAGAGAAAAGAAAAAAAAATCTCCAAACAATGCTGAATGTAGATTTCAACAGTCATGTGGCCAGTAAGAGTGAGTTTCCCCTTCCAGCAATAACAGTCATAATAAGCCTCTTTGTAGGGATGAGGATGCTACTTTTGGTTTGTATTTGAGGTTTAGTAAAAAAATGCGTACTATGTCCCCTTGAGCAAAGAGAAAAGAGGGGAGCTGATAGTTATTGTTTCTGTGTCTTTCTCAACTACACAATTACTAAGTTTTGCAGTGTGGGTTTCTCTTCTTGTAGAAGACTTTAAATGCTGGCAGTTACATTTATCCTGTCTTAGCTCCCTGTGCCCCCTTTCTTGCAGGGAAGAAATGGTTTAGAGCATTTGGCTTGCAGCTGCGCCTGCAGAAAAACTCAGTACTAGTGTTTAGCCTTGTTTTGTATGGATTTCCAAAGAAAAGAAAGAAAAAAGGAAATTCACTAGCTTAAGTAGTGAATTTTTGTCTTTGTTTAATTGGGCAAGGATGGGCTTAAATACATCGAATTCTGCAACTGAGACAGGATTAATGAATTGGCAGCAATTCTGGTGTAAAAAATTTGTGATAGTACCTTTGATCTTTGTCTAGAATGCCTGATCTCTAGAGTGGTTAGAGATTTAGACAACTTTTCCTCTCTCTGTACCACTTCTAAAAAAATTGCAGCATAAACCAGTGCAGCATATAATAGGTGGTATGGTGTTTTGGGGTTGAGCAAAATGATGTTATTTCGTAAGCAAGAAATACTTCAATCTGAGGGCAGTGTGAACAAAAATGCAGATTGCTTTATGCTGTGTTATTGCTCCTGAAAGTTTAGCTTTGTTTAAGATTTCTAATCATCTGTGTCTCTTGTAAATTTTAAGTGTCAGAAACTAGATTAAACTCGGTGTGGCCCTGTTGCATGTTTGCAGTGACTCATTTAATAAACGATAAAGGCAGAACTGGAAGTGTTTTTGTCCTGCCAGTGTGACTACTCATGTGAGGTAAAGTTATCCATGTACATACGCTTTTGCAAGATCATGCTGGTGCTTCTGTATGATCAAGCCTTTGGAAATTATCCATTTCTTGTAGAGAAAATACCAAAATAAGATGCTTGGCGAACTTCTGAAAGCTGACCCCTTTCTCTCCCTGTTTCCTCCCACCCACCCCCATCCTTCAGGAAAATTGAAAACAGTCATGCTTGCTGCTGCAAGCCCCACCATATGCTGGTGGGATGTGCATCTTCCTGTGTGTGTTTTCTGCACTTTCCTCTCAACGCCAGTTCCCCAAATTATCCCACTTGGAGCAGGGTTGATGTAAATCCTTGCAATACTTTTCCTTTCTCAGGGGTCTCGATGGACAGTGCTGTTTCAAGCATTGCAGGTGGTTACTTCCAAGCCATGCTGAGCTCAGATCTTCTATGAGGATGACTGCAAAAACCTGAGGATATCCCTGTACTTGGTTCTGCCTGCTATATGTTTGAGGGCCCCTTCCACTGTAACTGTAAGGGTTAGAAACATGAGAAGAGGCTGTGGTCAGGATCTCTCTCTGCCCTTACGTGTGAAGGATCTGTGAGAGAGGACACCACTGTACTTTGGGAAGCCTTGCTTTGGAAGCTGGCAGTGCTATGGAGGTCATGGATCCCATCTGCTAGAAGAGGGCCGGCCCTACAGGTTCTGTTCAGCATCTGAATCATGAATAGTTTGCACACAAAATGTGAGAGAGTTCTGGTGGATGTCTCATACAAGATGGCTTGGATATAGGAAGTTTGACACTTGGATGCTGCTCTGTTCTTTGGAAAAAAACCCAAAATGCTGCTGTGTGCTCTGTTTTTTTCCGATTTCCTACAGGGCTCTGTAAAAGTGTTTGCAAGAAAAATGCAGTCTCTTCTGTTGGCAGTTTCCAAAAATGCATGTGTTCCTTCTGCACCCAAGAATGTCCTCATTGCCTCACTGTCAACACTGGTCCTTCCCTGTCTGAGGTCTGATTTCTCCCTCTCTCTTCCCCTTACTGGACTTGGTCTTCACGGCTTGCAGACCTGCTAAGTTCCTTCCCCTGCACCCTCACCCAGTGCCCCCTGCCATGACCTTGGCTTTGTGGCTGTCTTTTCTGCATGTCAGTGGGATTTGTGGGTGTGGTAATGGTGGTGGGAAAAGAAATTAATAAAAAAGCTGGAAATGAAAAGCAGGTAGATAAGAGCAGAGGAGGTGTAAAGGGGAAAGGCAAAAGGCAGAGGGTGACAGTCTCATCTCTAACTAGTCCTGACAAGGTAACCAGGAATCTCTCATTTCACTGTTGGAGGAGGAGGTTTGACAGGAAAGGTGTAGCAGTTTTTTGGTTTTTTTCTTAATGGGTGAGCTGGTGAAAATGGGAGGAAGTAGGACAAATTTCTGGGCACAGACACCTTTTTTTAGGTTTCTTCCACATGAATTTGCACAGTAGGTTGAGGCATGTAATTGATAGGAAGAGAGACCATAAAAAAAGCATTTAATTTTGGAAGAAAACAGTTTCTAGCAGTAAAATGCAATTTGTAGTTGCTCAAGCCTGGTTGGGATGTCTTTGTATTACCAATGTCCGTTATTAATGTTTCACATCGTTTGGCCATTACGACTCTTCCTGGGTTTCCTTTCAGTAACATTCCCTAGGGAAAATGGCTCTCCTGACTACCAGAAAAAATGAGGTTTCTAATTATAGGCTTGCTTTGGAGCCAAAAAGTTTAGGTTTGTGTTTGACATGTAGTCGTGAAACTTTTTTAAAAAAAGGCAACTAAAAATATCCAGTAATGTTTTGTTCTTTTTTTTTTAAATCCATTTGGCAGTCAGTGAATATTATGGGATAAACACTGCCGCAAGTGAAATACTTGAAAGTTAAGAGTTGAAGGAATGAGTAGGGTAGAGATTGTGTCTATTTTAAGGCCCTGATCATTGTGACAGTGAACTAGTGGTCCTTATTTTGTGTTTTTGCCTCACCCTTCTCTTAGAGTACTTGATGCAGCATGTATGTGTCAGTAACTTGGAGGGGCTTGATGGCCATTTTGTGGTGAACTCTGAGTCCCCTGCTGGTGTCTGACAGCTTCTGGAGGTGAGATGAGATTTATGCTCTGTGCAGAGGATGCTGATTGCCGTACGCTGGTTTATCGTCCCAGTTGGTTCTTAGAGTCATTGGTTTAAATTTTGAGGACTTAACTATGAAATGGTAACTACTAGCATACACAAAAATTTAAGAAAATTTAAGAGATGGATTAATGTACTGTCCTAAGCAGAGTTCAAGTCACTAAAACATGTAATGAGTGCTGTTACATTCAGCAATTTAAGTGTCATGAGTGCAGCACCCAGCAGCAGGTAGTATTCAGACTAGATGAGTCTCTTAACTAGATGAGTAACTCTTAACCTTTCCACTGTTTTCTTTAGTCTATTGTATTAATACTATATTAAGTGCATCTCAGGTAATTACTTCTTTATAAACTTTGGGGGCACAAACAATGTGTTATTACCTTTGTTATTGACATTTATTTAAATATCACCAGAGAGACAGTGATTTTTTTTTCCTTTTGTTGAAGAAAAGGTTTTGATTCACCTATTGGGGTCTTGGAGTACAGTAGCTAGGCTTCACATTAGTAAGATCAGGAGCACTTAGTAAGCGTGGGTATTTTGTGAATTAAGTGATGTAATTAAGTTGGGATAATTGTGTAGCTTTAAGAGCAAAGCAGAAGGGCAGAGCTGTGGAGTTTTGCTGAAGTCAGAAAGTATTGGGCACCTATAGCTTTATGGTCCAAAATGTTTAGTCTTAGGTTTCTTTAGACATATGTGAATAGACATGCAGACACAAGGAGTTTTCGTCTAACTGAAGAGTCTGGTGAATTCAGGAAAGTGCTCTGCAGCGCAGCGGAACTGAAGATCGTCTGAATACGCTAAAGAGATTTAAAAAAAACAATAAAAAGTTACTTAAAGAAGGAGAAAATTTGATACCCCCTTTTCACGATCTGTTATTTCAACTGTAGATCACTGTGTAAGAATAATATCAGAATGACCATTTTGGAAGAGGGTCTTGCTGATTAACGTTTAGCTACTGCAAGAGTAAAATTACGAAGAAAAACTAAAGTAGAAACTGATGCTACAGTTTGTCTCTTCTGTAAAAAGTCAGTGGCACCAGTGCTGCATTAACAGTTGCAAACACTACTGGCTCGTGGGTCAGGCACAAAGGGTCAAAGTGAATGGGGTAACATCAGGCTGGCAGCCAGTCACTCATGGAGTTCTGCAGGGCTCCATCCTCGGCCCAGAGCTCGTCCACATCTTCATTAATGAGTTGGATGCAGGACTGGGAGGAATACAAAAATTTGCCCATGACACTAAACTGGGAGGAGCTGTTGACTCCCTCAAAGGCAGAGAGACACTGACAAATTAGAGAGATGGGCAATCACTAACCATATCAAGTTTAGCAAGGGCAAGTGACGGATTCTGCACCTGGAATGGGGTAACCCTGGATCTACAGACAAACTGGGGAATGAGAGGCTAGAGAGCAGCACTGCAGAAAGGGACTTGGGGGTCCTGGTCTATGACAAGTTGAACATGAGTCAGCAGTGCCCTGGCAGCCAGGAGGGCCCCCCGTGTCCTGGGGTGCATCAGGCACAGCATCGCCAGTCAGGCAAGGGAGGGGATTGTCCCGCTCTGCTCTGCACTGGGGTGGCCTCACCTTGAGTGCTGTGTGCAGTTTTGGGCAATGCAAGGAAGATATTGCCCAAAACTGTAAGGAATGGGCACAATGTAAGGAAGATACTAAGCTATTGGAGAGTGTCCAAAGAGGGGCAATGAAGATGGTGAATGGCCTTGAGGGGAAGGTGTACGAGGAGCACCCAAGCTCACTTGGTCTGTTCAACCTGGAGAACAGGAGACTGATGGGAGAGCTCATTGCCATCTGCAACTTCCTCATGAGGGGAAGTGGGGGGGCAGGTACTGATCTCTTCATGCTTGTAACCAGTGACAGAACTCAAGGGAATGGCCTGAAAGTGTGTTGGGGGGAGGTTCAGGTTACGTATCAGTAAAAGGCTCTTCACCCAGAGGGTGGTCAGGCACTGGAACAGGCTCCCCAGGGAAGTGGCCATAGCTCCAGCCTGACAGAGTTCAAGAAGCGTTTGGGCAATGCTCTCAGGCACGTGGCGTGATTCTTGGGTTGTCCTGTGTAGGGTCAAGAGTTGGACTTTGGTGATCCCTGTGGGTCCCTTTCAACTCAGGATGTTCTATGATTCTAAATAAACTGAGTAACAGAGAATTTTGGATGAAGTGCTGGGTGTGTCATGCAGCATTTGCCTGTGACACTATACTGGTGAGTCAACACAAGCAGCGTAAGCTTCATGAAGAGAGACATGAGAGTGACAGGTCTCTTGTCCAGCTCTCCTCTTGGATAGGCAGATAAGGCCTTGGGGGCTTCTGCAGGCAGCACGTGGGGCCAGGCTATTCAGTATATACTGCACTTAATTTTTAGGTAGAAATAGTAGAGCTGTTATGGATGCATGCTCACATTAAAAAAAATAATTATATATTATCTATATATAAACATGCGCACGTATGGATTTGTACCTTTTGAGACCAACATTCAGGAAAGGTCTTAAAACCAGCAGTCCCACAGATGTTAGAGGCGTGCCCCGATGGGACTGAAGCTAGCCCAGCATGCTGTCATCCCCCCATTTTCAGTGCAGCACTTAGCTGACTACAGTGTTGTCAGGCTTTTGTATGGGTTCGAGTTCCTGTAACAAAGCCTGTACGTTTCTGTAGACGGGTATGAATTGACTCGGAGTGAGTAATTGCCGCTTTCCTTTTGGCATGCTTGCTTTTCTGTGAGGTTGATGAAATACTGCAGACAGTTTTGAGGAGAGTGCTTCCTATGCAGACGTGTATTTGGCTATGCTAAGTAGCCACATGTGATTTATGTAGCAATTAAGAATGCTTTCTAGTTACTCATCTGTGTGTGTGCTGGAGAGGAATTTGTGTTCCTGTATGCAGAGGAATCTGTGCTGTGCTGAAAATAATAGTAAAAGCAGCAGTGGTTCGTCTGCCTCAGAGGATGCATCAAACATTGATATTGGGTATGTAGTACTTGGTGTGCCGGTTGTCAGCTTCTCTGTCTCACTCTTTACCCACTAAGTAATTGTGGAAAATGCTGTTTGCATGTGTGTTTCTTTTAGAAATTATATAAAATAATATACTAGGGGCAAATTACAAAGGCAGTTGTCTCTAATCTTTTATAGATATCTCTGTTGTCCATAATTAGGACTGCTTGTGTTGTGATCTGTCTCCTTACTGGTCCAAGGTGTGGTCAAGTGCATGGATGCACACCCTAACCATGCTGTACTCTTCCTTATAGTGTGCAGTCCTTGTATCTTGTGTTTGCAGTACACAATCAATACAGTCTCTCTAAAGCCTGATTGGTAATAATAAAAACTGAATATCAGGTTCTGCTCTGACTGAAGATGATAGTTTGCCAGATGCTTAAGTGTTTAATTTTATTTCTGCTGAAGCAGGAATCCCACGATTTGACTTGTCCCCCTTGAAGTAAAGTTTGTAATAGAACAAATTTGTTAATACTTCGCAAGTAGCTTAACACCTTTATTGATGGCTAATAACCTCTGTTGTAGAGGACTTCCTCTCAGTGACTTCTTATGTACAGTTGTGCCTAGATCACACTAGCCTGTAAAATTGGAAGAGTTTAGTTCAGAGGTTTCATTTAGAGCATTACTTTTCTCTTAGTGGGTTCCTCTCTTCTGTAGAATTGGTCTCCTCAAGATCAAAGACTGCTTGTCTTGCTGTTCAGTCCACCAGCAGCTTGATTTAGTGTGTTCACTTAGATACATAAGCTGAGATCATGGAAGTCTTTTTGTTCAGAGCTGCTCATTTAATTGTAAAATATTTTCGTAGTTCATCTGAGAAGCATCTGGTAAAGCTGTATAAACTCCAGCGACTGCGCTAGGGCTTTCAGCATGACCCGTTGTGATTGTGTGTACAGAAACGGGCATATTCTTTGGCACTGCCTGAAAGATTAAGAATTTGGTGGTTGTGTATTGCATAATGGGAGAATTGGCCTGCATTGTTTATCCTCATGTTTGAAATGAGTAAGTTCAAGGTTCAATACTATCGAGATTAGCTTAGCAGTCAGTGCAAATTTTCACAATAGATGTAATATGAACTACTATATTAGAATTTTTTATTATGCTATTGATGTGTGGAAAGGTTATGTAGTATCGGCATGGACAGGTATCTTATGTTACGCTTTATGATAACGTGTAAAAAAACCTCCAACCCCATTTTTTTGTGTCTTTGATTAGCTTGCAAGTAGTAGAAAAATTGACATGGCAAGTGACCTAGGCTGTGCCTGAAGTGCACAGAGGTATGTGCTATAGCCAGCTGCAGGAACTGATCCCCCAGCTTTCCAGACTGGTGACTTAAAGAATGGTCAGCCCCTTTTTTGTTACCATGCATGTGTGTTTAACTTTGAAAAGCAGTGGAAAGAGAGGGTTTCTGGATGTGTCAGGATAAACAGTCTACTGTTGAACCTAAGTGCTGAAGACCAAGGAACAGAAATATGAGCAGGAGGAAAGTTCTTTTTAATCCTATCAAACATACAGGCTCCCTGTTTCCATCACCAGGAGTACCTTGATCCAAAAATGAGACCCATATGATGGCTGTGATATAGCCAGGGGTAAATGCTGCAATAAGGGGGTGCTCCTGAAAACTGCTAAAATAAATCCCTAACTGTACGTGTGGCATGGACCTGGCAGCTGAAAGCTAGAAGTAGGTATAATTTTTATATTTGATAGTTAAGGATTGAAGGAAGGAATCTTCGTGTATAAGACTTGCTCTATCTCTTGCAGGATGATAATATGAGCACTTATCAACTGCTGAGAGCAAACTGGAGTAAATTATCCTGCATGCATGTGAGGCATGGTAAAAGTAATTTGAGATGGGGAGCTGATTTGTGACTATGTTGTCTTTTAGGAGCTGTGATGGAAAGAAGGAAGATAAAGTACTATATCTGTCCTGCTATAAGTGCAGGCTGAAAAATTGCATGTTCAAATTTCTGCACATAGGAGAGATGTCTTATGTCCTGTGGAAAAACCCACAGCTTAATCAAAAGTTCATGCTTGAGGCAGTTGCTCCATTAGGTACCCACATACAAGTGCTGGCAGTGTAAGAACAGCAGAGTCAGGGGAACATTAGTGTGTGTGCAGGCAACCTGATGCAAGCAGTAACCAGACTCCCATGTAATCTGCACAAGAGAAATCTGCTTTATTAAGGGGAACTTGATCTTTCATTAAAGAAATCTTCTTCTGGTCATGATACTCACAGCTTTCATGGAGCCTAACTTAGCACAGTGTTCCTTTTCTAATGCACTGTCTACATAAATTTGTTACTCTGAAGTCTGATTTTCTGTATTTAGAAATGTATCCAGATCTTTCAGTTAATTTTGATGTAAAATCTAATATTAAGGAGAGTTTGCAGTTTTTGCATGAGTTAGCAGGTCAGCTTAAGATGAACTGGGAATATTTAACTTGATATTCAGGGGTGCTTTAGTTGTTGAATTAAGGGAATGCCTTTTTCCCTTTCCAAGAATATGTGTTATGGGGTGATGACTAATGACAGTAGTCTTAATCAACTCCTTCTGTAATAAAAATAATTTAGCTGCTTTTAGAGAGCCCAGTAGGTGGATCTCAGTATCTAGGTAAATGGAGTAGCTAGTTAACACAGTAGCTAGTTAAGATAGTCTTACGTAGTGGGGCTGTTGTAGAGTTCAAAGACTGGAATATCTTTTGTTGTATTTGGTAATATAATTTAGTAATTTCCTTGGGGAAGTGACTCTTAAAATACTGAATTGCTTTAGTTACCTTTTGATTCACTGTAGTGGTAAGAGACTACTGCATATGCGCATGGGTGTCAGAGGAGACAGCAAAGCTTTTGGACATCAGTCAGATAAACCTCTGAATCAGATCATCACATTATTTTAAATTTCATTTTTCTATTCTCACTGAATATAAAGTTGAATTAATTTATGTGATGAGTTGCCTTTCTGAAGTTTTTTTTTTGGGCACTATGGCTATGTAAAAAATTATTCTTAAAAAACTTCCTACCACCCCCTGTCCCCGCCCTCCATATTTTTTCTGCAAGGTCCTAGCCAAGTAAGAACTTGTTTTTTTCTTTGGGTACAAATTACTTTCCCTTCTTCTTTAAGTCTGAGACTGACTCACACTGCTGTGGCTTATAACAATTAGAACAAGAACTGCTGATAAGTCTAAATACCTTCTCTAAACATTCACTGTATCAGCTGCACAGTATTGCTTTGGGGTCTGATTTGGGCTTCATGGGAACAAGTTTGTTTTCATAGAAATTGAAAAATGGTATTAGTGTTCAGCTGACCATGTGATCTCCTACTCTGAACTTTTGTTGGTCCCTTGCTTGCCTAGAAGGTATTTTTACTGCTTTAAAAATAGTATAATGTTAGCAAAATAATCCGCTTAACTAAAACCACCATGTTTTAACTAAAGTATGTTAAAGAAAATATCTTCTATAAGACTTTTAATTCTGTGCTGTAAATTACAACTTTTTTCTTGAATGAATATTCAGTAGACTGTGTTGTCAAAGAGTATAATAATTGGGAGAATGTTCTTATTGCTAAGTCAAACCTGTGAGCAACAGGACTTCATGAAGTAGATTAAACTGTGGGTTTCTGGCTTTTTGTTGCTCTGGTCAGATTTCTTGATCTGTAAAATGAAACAGACAGTTCCTTTGCTTAGTACAGGATTTTTATATTTTATATAAAATATAAAAATTTTATATTTAGATCAGATTTTTATATTCAGGCCTAGATTTTTATATTCAGGGTTAGGCTGGGTGCCAATTAGCCAGCCACTTCTACCCTTCACAGTGTAGACAGTTCCTACATCTTAGACCTGATCACAGCCTATATAACATTATCCCAAATAAATGCCAAGTATTTAGGCAAGGTGGAGAATCAGTGATGCCTTGTAAATCAAGGTGGCTCTGTAGCTAGCAGGGCATATTCCATCAGGGTTTCTCTTTTGGTTTGTTGAACCGTGGGGCACTTGTGATTGCCTTGATACTGTGATAAAAGGTTTGTTATAAAATACAGAAATAATTCCTGATACCGTACACCTTTCTTGAGTTCTGAATAAGAATGGAACTTAAAACAGCAATTCTAAAGAAGTGTCCAGCTATCAGAAGATCAAGTAAGTTGGCTTGAAACATAGCAGGTTGTGTAATGCAAATTTGTTTGACTTCTTTATGATCACCAAATCGTTGTGAGGTTCCTGGGAGTTTAATTCTGTGTTTTGTCACCAAGAAGCCACTTTGTGCTCACCTGTGCCTGAGATGAACTTGTGAAGTGTGTTTTCAGAGGGCATAGTTATTGGCTGCACCCCCTTGTTTTGGCTCACTCTGCTTGGGTGTCATTGGTTTTCCAGTTGCTGTTACCCTCTCCCCTCAATGACAGCAGCGAGCATGGGAGCTTTTTGGAGGTGTCTTACACCCCTGCTGAGCTAAATCCTACAGATGAATCAGTTTTCTTCTCTTACTATGCTCCCCGGGAAGGGGTCATCCCACTTGCAAGCAAGGAGAGCTTTAGGTACTCTTACAGCAGAAATCTCTGCTTTGATGGTCATAGCACTTGGCAATTCGAATATCCAAACTGTTGTTCCATTGTTCCACATGTTCCTGTGACTGAGGGCTGATGAGATGTGCCTTAATACAAATCTTGAGGGATTTAAATAACTTACAGATTACTCCAATAGAACAGAAGTTATATATTTAGAAGTATCCTTCTAAAGATCTTCTGTGTTTTCCCAGTCATGAGCAGGAGTGGTTAATAGGGTTATATCACAGGTTTTGTTTTATGACTAGAGTTTGTGGGTTTGTCTACGCTGACATCTGCTTTTGAATTGATTACATGTTCACATGGTGGGAAGCTTATCTCAGGATGGGGGAACATGACTGTTTACATTGTGCTAAAAGGTTGATAATGTGAAGTGAAACATCAAAGCAGTTTCTAATGCTCTGAACTTTAAAAGTCACAGTTAATTTAATTAAAAAATAATTAAAGGCACATCTTTCCCCACCCCTAAATGCAGACCCCAAATATTCTTCAAAGCATATTTGATTTTAATGATTTGGTGATTTCCTCCCTGAGGCTTTTTTTAACTTGCTGCTGACATACAAAGATGTAGCTTTGAGTTGCAGTGATAATAGACTATTAGTACAGTAGGTGTTTGCCTCCTAAGACAGTAAAATGACATGTTCTATGGAAATAGCCTAGTATTTAAAAAAATAAATTCATAAACCTATTGATTTTTCCTCTAGCAGCCAAAGCTCATGATACACTTATTTTTAGTGTTTTATAGCTTAAACTATAAAGCACCTGAAGCAGCTTAGTGAAGTGCATGGTATGGATTGCTGGCATGCTACCCTTGCTTTTTCACTTTTTTCTTCTTTTGTCTCCTCTCCTCCCCCTTGAATTCTAATGAAGAGTCCTGTTTTAAAATCAGTTTGATTTTTAAATCAGCCTTTATGGCCAATGCTGGAAAAATCATGTATTATGTAATACAGATGTACTGCACTAAGTAGTTGTGAAGATGTTATGTGGAGATATAGGATGGGAGCTTCATGCTACTTGTCTGGAAAAAAAACCTTTCAGAAGGCATTTCACATTTGGTAGTGATTGTGTCAGAAACAAAAGGCAGCGTATCCTTTTTTATTATAAAGATTATTAATAATACTAGCATTGGTATTTTATGTTGTAGGTATGGGCATTACAGCGTGTTTAGGGCAGTCATTAGAAATGTGGTGCCATTCCCTGGATGTGGGAAGGAGCTGTGTTTTTTAGGTACTTGCAGAGATCCTTTCTCATTCTGGACACACTCCTGAGTAATGTGCTCTGGGAGACCCTGCTTGAGTGGGGAGGTTGGACTAGATAATCTCCAGTGGTCCCTTCCAACCTTACCCATTCTGTGATTCTTCCCTCTCCCCTTGTTATGTGCTTCCAAATGAACCTCAGTACTGCCCTTCCATAGAATCCAACCTTAGTTCTGGCTGTTCCCAACAGACAAGCAAAAAAGTCTGAAATATGGTGGGGATGCCATGCTGAAACTGAGCTGGAATTGGATCCCATTCTCTTTCAGATGTGTTAACACCAGAACATAACTTTCCAGGGCACCATTTGCTCTGTTCCCTCTTTGTTGTTCTCGTGGTTTCTGTGCAGTTCCATGGCTGCATGCTCACAAGGAGATCTTCTAACCTGCAATAGTAATTGGATTGCTAATCTATACAGGTTATCCATAAATAGTTCATAACTTCACCGTACTTCACTTTTGGTGAAGCAGATGTTTGTAAAACATTTTGGTGAAAACATGATTAAACTAAATGTTAAACATAAGTTGTTTTAAGATGTGAAAGGTCAAAACACAGGCCTGGCGCAACTTACAGCACTCGTTTTATTTGGGTGTTTTGTAGAAGGGTGCCAAGTACAGCCAGGTTTCCAGTCTCCTAGATTTATCCTGTGAACTAAGGGGAACGAGTGATGTCTCATGAGGTAGAACACGAAGGGATCATCACAGAGCTGTTCATCCTACCTCTGTTGGGCATGCCCTGTCATATCTCAGCCACACACCTACGAGGTGGATGCTGCAGGTTGAAGGCTGTTTCAGTGTGGCTGCCACCTCTTGAGCACAGGGTGTGGTTCCACTGAAGCTTCAGTTTAAACTAATAAAGGTAGGTTTTTTTCGGATATCTTCATTGAATCAGATCTCTCTGTGGTTGCAAGAGGAACAGCTCTGGTGCTAGAGCAGATGGAGGAACGTGCAGATAAAGGAAACTGACTGAGAGGGTGGGACCTCAAGAGGCTGGGCTTAGCTTGTGGAGCTGTGCTTCGGGAGGGAAAGCCCCAGCTGATGGTGCAGTGAAGACGTGTCTTAGAGTGTTTGGAAAGATTTCTTAACTGGATAGACATGATACAGGTAGGCAGAAGGTGGAGAAGTCTGGGCTTTTTTGGTTTTGTGTTGTTTTGGTTTGGCTTTTTTTTTTTGTTGTTTGTTTTTATTCTTTTAATGAATAATGGTTCTGAAAGAAAGAAAGCAGTAGAACTTCTTGAATGGAAAATACGGTTTATGCTTTGGTATCTGACAGAAAATTAGTGCAGCAAATAGGATTGCAGTGTAAACCTTGGACTTGCTTGCAGGTTCTTGATTTTCAAAATACATGCATTTGTGTATTTCTAGCTCTTTGTATTTTCTGTGGCTTTAGAATCCTCCCTTAATTGTTCCCCGTAACAGGTTTAACAGGCCAGCTCATCCATTTAGAGAATGAATTTAAGGGCACTATTTTAAACATATTGAAATATATTTTAAATGTTATGCCGTATCAAAAGGTAACTGCACACTCTCCTGTGCCTTGACCAACTTCAGTCTCCAGATGTTATAAGATTTTTCCACTACAAGTGTGAGCCTGTTAATGGAAATCGGGTGTTAGTCTTTTGCTTGTTGCCTTGCTTGCCAGCTTTGAGGGAAGGTTGGAAGGGATTTATTAATCTGTTTGACAAATGTATCATCAGTATCTATTTTCATGCCACTTCATAAGAAGTTTCACAGCTGAAACTGTCTGCCTGTGGTAATGGTTGCTGTAATCAACCTTTGCCATGATTTTGTTTTGTTGTTTTGGGCTTTATTGGTTATAGCATGGTATGTAACTGCTTGAGAGGAAGAAAGTTTCTTTTGCTGGATGCAAGACAAAAATGCAGGTGAAGAAGCTACAGCAAGGGAAGGAGGCAGCTGCTCTCAGCAGGAGGTCTTGCTCTGCCAGTGGACCACTGGAAAAAGAGAAGGCAGGCGTGTGCACTCCTGCCTTTCTTTAATCACAGAATGGGGACATTTGAGCACCTTGACTTCTCTGACTGTTCAGTAATTTAATTTGCTTGTTTTAGAGGGAGAAAATCACTTGATTAGCTTCTGGACAGACTGGAAGGCCACATCATGATTCTTTTTTTCTCTCTGTCTTTTTTTTCTTTATTCTTTTCTCCTACAAGACTGATGATAACAAATAGGACAGAATTCAGATGAGTAAGGCACTAGTGTTCTCAGGATCATGGTAAATAGCTACAGAGCTGTGTATGCTATTAATGTAACAAAAGTATGAAGTTTAAAAATACATGAAATGATACCTCATTACATGGCAGATTAGATCTATTTTTTTACCTTGGTTGTTTTTACTGTATGAGACACAAGATGTTCCCTCCCTTCCTTGTTCTCTTAGATCTTTCTCTTACAAATGTGTGAATCTGCTTCAGGTACTTTGTTAAAACAAACAAGGAACAAGTATGGACGGCTACCAGCAGACTGGGGAGCAGAAGGACCAAAACCTGACTGACATTGCCAAGACCTGAAAGCATTTGATGGTTTTTTGGAGGCAGTCTCTGAACTTAATAGTCTCTGAACTCGGCCCTTACATGAGTGCAGTGTACTGGGACGCTGAGAAATCTGTGTAAATACTTAGATTTGTGCATAATGAGTTTTGGTTCTGCCAGTTAGTAGTATTTTTTATGAAGTAATTGTGAAGTCTATTTTGTTTTATTTTATTTAGAGCTGAAAAAGGAAGCCATTGGACTCAAAGAGCATGTGTGTGTCTAGCCCTCAGGAGACATGGAGTGTCCTAGTCAGAGTGAGGAGACCAGGTGACAGCGCATGGCCTCTGTCTCTTCCTTCTTCCCTGGCTCAAAGGTTCTCTGTGTGTAGCACCCATGTGAAGAATTAGATATCCTCTGGGCAAAGGGCTGTGAGGGCTGTGAGCCTTCTTACACCTGTGAGCAGGTATAAGAACCCCTGTGAGTGCTCCAGCTCACCGGTGTGACTGAGTCTCTGCTCCCAATAGGCTCTTCTCTCATGTCAGTGCAGTGTGCTGGCTTTGATGGGGGGGTTCCTGCAATGGCCTTGGGGAAAAGGCCCTTCTGCTCTCCAGAGACCTCTACCATGACCTGGGTACAGGATAAGGCATCTGGGTGACCAAGCTGCGTGGAAGGAAAAGGAGAGGTCTGGGTCAGCTTCTGTGCAGGTGAGGGCTGCTGGAGTTGGGAGGAGGCTGTGAGCCTTGTAGTTTGAGTGTTCAATTCATTCCAGTTAGCAGTGCAGGAAGCTGGAGAGCCAGCGTCCTGGGCCCCTTATCCAAAGAGAGAGGAGTCCAGAGAGCTGAACGGCAAGGAGGATGTCTCAGGGAGCTCCTGCTGGCAACTGGAGCGGAGATTTGCCCACACACTGGGTGCTGTGGGTGACCTCAGCGGGGCTGGTGGCCAGGTGGAGGTGGTGGTCTGTGTTGCAGCAGTGCAGGTGTTGGGTTGAAGCTCTGAAGATGGTGACTTGATCTGAAAGGAATGATGAGTCTAGTCTGTGCTATACAAACAGTGATGCTTAGGATAGCAGCTTACGTATGAGGAAAGGTGTGCAGGGTGTTTTTGTCATCTTTTCTTCCAGTGACTTGTTTTGTGTGTCAGGACTGGCTGGACTAGCTTTATGCTGATACCATCAACTTAACTTTTGTGTGTTCTTTTAAACCTCTTCCTTGGTGGCTGTGATGCCTGAAGAGGCCATAAAACAATACCTGGCTGGATGCAAATGCTTTTCAGATGATTTTTATCACTACCACTTACCAGACATCTCTTAAGCAAGCCTATTTATAAGCATTGGTATGTTGGGTAATTATTAACTGTAAATCCCTCCTGTTTGCTGCTTGGAGGCTTGAGGATAGTTGCTGATAGTAGACAGGTGGTTAAATGTCCATGCAGAAGTCCAGCAACCACAGCCTAATACTAGTCCATCGACTTCCTTTGCAGTATTAGGTGGACATACTTAAGAGTTTAGATGTAGTTTAAAAATGAAAGTCCTTTTGTTAGAGTGTGACTGTGCTGGAAATCGAACTGACTTTCTCCAACAGCCTTCAGGATGCTTTGGCTGTTCTTCAGGGAACTTGTTTGGAAGTAAATGCAGAAAGCATATTTTTTTCCTCTTAACACAACAGATAAATGAAGTATATAGTAAATAGTATTTAAAATTTGGATGTTGACAGACTGAAAGTGGGTGAGAGACTGAAATTTGTAAAGCTGCTGTCCACTAATTTTACTTTTGTATTGCATGTTTGCCAGTAAAAAGAAAAAAGTGCATCATTTAATTTTTGGCTAGACAGGCAAATGCAGATCAGTTGTGTGGAAGTGTTTGCTCTGGCACCCTTCAATGCTTATGAGAGTCTTTGCTTATGACCTGAATTCTGGGAAGCTATCCAAGCCCTGTGCAGGCTGAAGTGCTTATCTCTTGAGTGTTTTCTTTTCTTTTGCACAACAGAATACACAGACCTGCTTAGCAAATGCAGACCTACTTAGCAAATGCCCATGCAATTATAGCTCTGTGTCCCATTTCAAATTCTCCTCCTGCCCCGCCAAGGCTATGCATTTAAAGGTCTTGTTCTTGAGTTCCAGTTTGTTCTTTTCCCTTGAACCTTGATGGTGTCTCTTTTTTCTCTTAGTTTGAAAATGTTCTTAGTTAATCTTACGGCTTATTTTCAAGGTGACCTGTCATCTTACATTGATCTCTGGAGGAAAAATTAGTTTTGTGAGCAAAACAAGTTGTCTTCTGTTTTTATTTGAATAATTGCACAATTAACATAAGTGCATGAAGAATCTTTGCTTTTGCATCCATGTTACTGATGTAACAGTAGCCTCTTGCAAGAAGCTGCTACGAGAGTGGTGTTTCTGAAACTCTTGAACTCCCTTTTCATTGCTGCGAGAGAGTCATGTTGGCATAAAAGATCTGTGGTGTTCATACAGAGCCCCTGGCTGGTGCCTGGGGAGGCTGAAAGCTCTTTGTGCATGGCACAAGTAGAAACAGGAGTGGCAGAATTACGAGAGGGTTTGTGCTGTGTCTCGACAGTGTGTAGCTGTTTCAAAATCAGTTGTTGCTGTGGAGGAGGTACAGCTTAACACAAAACCTTTCCTGGCTTGCTGCTTGTGGTAGGATCTCAAAACTGTCCTGGCTACTTTTTAGCTAATTTTTAGCTCTGTTTCCTTCAGGAGTGACACTTCCATTCCCTCTCTTAAGCTTAGATAATGTGTTGACTAGAACTCACAAAGGTCTGGAAACAAGCCGGTATTGAAGGTTCTACAGGTCCTTTGCTAAGCTCTAAGAAGGATTTGCAGAGGAATAAACCCTGCTGGTGCTCCAGCCAGAAGATCAGCAAATGTCATTTGAGACATCAGGGCAACAGCTCAAAAGACAAGTTGTACAACTCATACAAGGGGAGAACAACTTGAATCACAGCTTGCCTCTTTGGAGGCATCCATGTGGAAGTGTCATGTAGTTTAGTTCACAAGTAGGTTGTATGCAAGATCAAGGCAAATGGGGCTTTATTAGTTCCTTTGCATGCACTTGGGAGTTTCTTGTTGCCTTTTCAGAGGCTACTGGAAGCATTTTCAGTATTGAGTGGAGCTGATGCTGTCCCTGACCTTGGGTCATTTGAATCAGAACATGTTTTTAGAACAGCCTTGCTTTTTTAGAACAAAGGAGGACTGGGAAGTTTTGAAAAGTTGGATAAATAACAATATGTTTGTATGGCCTGTAGCAGCCTGGATTCTTTATGGCAGGGAGTATAGCAGGAGCTTTGTTCCACATTTCTGTCCTGGCTCTCCCTCTGGCATTGGTGGCACTCTGTGAGTCCTCAGTGTAGGGAAGGGAAATGGGTTGTGTCCACTGCTGCTGACTGTGGCTCTGTTGTCAGTTTTGTGTGTTTATCTAGAGAATAGTCAGCATCTTAAGTGTGTTTACTCTCTTACACAGTGTTTGGCACAGTTCAGTTTGTGCCCTAGACAGCCCAGGGGCTGCCTAGTTAGAGAAGGCAATCTGCTTTTGTCTCAAAACAGTGGAGAGCTCTGAATGCTCCCAGTAAAGGAGACTTCGTATTACTTTTTCCCTGGACTTCTGTGTATTTACTGCAGTACAGAGGTTATCCCATTATCCCCTTTCCCTTTGGAGTTGCGGATACTTGAGCATCCTTCCCATCCCCCAGTTCTGCCTCTCAGTGCTTCCTCTTCTGGAATAAAGTGCTGCAGGACTTCCTTCAAAGGGCTTTTTTAGCTGGGAAGCTCCTGAGGTAGCTGCGCTCAACAGCGGGCCTGTTCTGGATTCTGGCAGGATTATGAATGTGTGCTTTCCCCTAACCATTCTTATCATGAGACACAGATAAAAATGGAAAGATGCATCTTTAATGCATTTATAAACCTCAAAGGATTTGGCTTTCTTTTAAAGCAGGCATTTAGCTTTGCATTTCGTACTTTGTTTTCCCTTGGTTACTTGAAAATCCCTGTGTGGTCCATTCCGACTCTCACCTTTTGCAGATACTTATTGGAGATGATTTCCAATGATGAGTGGGATTTAGGAATGATTTTTAGAAATGATGTGGCTTATTTCTGCAGAACTAATTTTCTGGAACAGCTTAAATCTGTCATTGATACTCTAAACAACTCAAGAATACCTTTTGTGAAAAATCTGCTTCTAGATCCATTCTGCGTTGTATGGCAGAGACTGAAGGGCTCTTCAACAGTCTGGTTCCCTCTAGATGCGGCAAACACTGGAAAATCTTCTATTAGGAAAAACAGATCAAATATGTCTTCATACTGATCACATCTGTGTTTTTTAGAATAAAGCAAAGAGAACGGCATGTTTTGGTCTTTGCAATTCTGTGACCTGAATAAGTTTGTATGTGGTGTTTTGGGTTTGTTTTTTTTCCTTAACCAACAGTTGATGTAAGAGGGTCAGGGTTGACAACTTCGTGGTTTCTAAGCAAAACATTCTTCCATTTGATACAATCTTTTGTGTTTTGAAACAGGAAAAAAGTTTTCATTTTGCAGTTCATGTAGGACATAGGATTCAGTCATATATGATAGGCACTATATGTCAGAACAGAGGATGCTAAGTTTTCTTAATATCTTTGCTGCTTTTGCCACTTTCATCTTTGGAAAATGGGATTCCTTTGGAGTTTTTTGTTATTGTAAGCAGCTGATTACATGCCTTAGCTGGAACATGCAAATGACTCTGTCCTTAGCAGCAAGTTGATTGGAAGTATGTTAAATTCTTACCATACTCTTTAATTGTGTGGGATGTCAGTAAACTGATAGGCTGTTGAGGAAAGCTGGAATATTTGTAGTTTTAGTAAAAATACCTTAAAGCAGGAAAATAGTTTTGAATAAAATAACAGAATATTCAAGTTTGTCATCTGAAGGCTAAATTTCAGTATCTTTTGCATGTCTGCCTTTTATAGAGATGCTTCCTTTCCTCCTGAGGATGCCTTCCTTCCTTGCCCCATCTCAGTAACTGCATAACATGACTTTCATGCTTTGAAGAAAGATGATTCATTCTGCAGGGTGGATTATAAGCAAGTGATTTATAAGGAAATTATGAAGCACAGTAGGAAACTTTTTAAACATTAAGTCTGATTAGAAATATTAATAAAGGAAACAATGCTTCTGAATGCGGAAGTGATGCCTAAACAAGGACAGTGTGACATTTGCAGTTCTGTAATTTTAAAATAGTTTCTGGATAAACTTTTCCATTATTTGTTTCCAATAGCTGTTGTTTTTATTATTAATAGTCAACAACTGGACATAAGAGATACGCATTTACGTTAATTAAATGTATATCCTTTTAAGTGAGTGTGTGAAAATTTTGGCATGCATGAAACTTATTTCAGTGACCCTGTAATATCATAAAGAGCACATGGTCATTTGCGTCATTTCAAGTAGCTTTTTCCCATACTAATTCTCTTCACTACAGGCCCTAAGTCAAAATTCGAATGGTGCTTTATCTAATAAACCTCACAGCTGTCTCTTGCTTTAGAGCCAACGGTTCATTCAAGGTGCAGAGGAAATGCATCATCTGACTGAAGAACTGTTACAGTCTAGAGTGGGCAAAACCACACAGGCTTGACTGCTCTGGCACAGAGGTAGTCTGTGAGGTTGGCCATTAGCTCCCAGTGAAAAAAATTCAGCTGGGGATGGGGGGCTTGCCAAGTTTAAAGGCACATGGTGAATTTCTAAGGCTGGCTGTCAGTTATCTGCTTAGGTGTACGTAATGGCTCTGGCATCAATATTACAGTTCCTTCTACAGTTTTTTGCTTGCAGTTCTGGAAAAGGATTGTCCATGTACAGGGACTGTTGCAGTCAATGTACTCTTCCATTATTATTTGGGCTCTTGGGCTGTTTCCTGTTGATGAGGCAAGGATCTGCAGTCTTGATGTCATACTTTCCTACTAGATCTGCTCTTTAAGGCCTTCAATCTCTCCAAAATGAAGAATAAAATATAAATAGGAAGGAAAAAAATTTGTATGTGTAGTTAATTTGATGCACTTTTTCAAATAGCTTCAGTGGTGGTGAACAGATCTTCTTTCAAGACCCATGTTAATACTCCTGAAGTCTGGGTTTCTTCTAGATCTGATGGGTCCAGAGCCTTAGATTTGAACTTGTACCTACTGAGTTTTTGCCTATACTATTTACTCAGGGAGCATTTTGAACGATTCTCCAGTGGGGGAGGGAAGACTCTTTTAAGCATAAGTCAATGTAAAGGATTCCAACAAAGACTAGGGCATGTTATCTCGAGGTTTGCGTAGAAATGCCTTTAATTTCTTGCATTTAAGAAGCAACCAACCTAAACCTTAGGAAACTTGTTAATAAAGCGTTTGGTATGCATGGTGTGAGTGGGTCAGGCAGTTGTTGACTGAGTGGAGCAGCTTGAAGCTGCTGGAGAAAAATCTTAAGGTACTCTATGTATTGCCTCCTGTACTGTGCGCACCTTGTTTTGCTAGCTTAGTTTTTTTTCTAGAGTTAGTTTCCTGACACAGTAGTGAGCTGAGTTTCACTCATCAAGGGTTGGATGAAACGCTGAGAGCTAGGGAAGAAGGTGAGACCCCACAGCTATGGGGAAGGGAAGTGAAGTACTCAATTTGTCCTTGACAGCAGTAAGTTGCTGGGTTGTGTCACACCTAGGGAAACTTAACACTCATGTTTGACAAGTCTGGGTGATAATGCTATGGTGTTTGCTCAATAGAGCAAATAAAAGCTATTAGGACTGTTGTGTGATATGAATTGGTGGCTGTGTTGCCCAGTGTAACACTGGTTCCATCTATTCCTTGCTTCAGCTGATACAGCCTTTGGTGGGGCTGTAGTGTGTGAGGTCAGGCAACTCCAGTACCATGACTCATCTAGGAAAAAAGAGGGAGTGGGGCTGTTTGAGTAAGTGTGCCAGCAGAAGAGACTCTGTCTCTGTTCAGAGCTGTAACCTTGCCAGTCAAGATGCCTGGGATGTGAGAAGGCTGATTGGGGTGTGGAGAGTTTTGCAATGCACGGACTGGGTCCTGCACTGCAGCTCTTTGCAGTGACGTGTGCTGCAGGGGTGCCTTGGTGTTTGAGGAGGAGCCAGTTGAGGTTCAGCAGAGTTTATGGGCAGTGGCTTGGTACTAGCCATGTCAGGACACAGGGAGCTTGCATGGGGGTTTTCTGCATCGTATTGTTCACTTGTGAATGGTGCTTGTGCTTGCCTCTCTTCTCATTATTCTCCCAGCTCCCCACAGTAGATGATTGACTAGACAGTGTTGGTTTTTTTAAAATAAATGTCTTTCTTTAATGGTGATTTAAAGTGACACGCTGCACCATGCAGTGCCACCTACTGCTCATAAGTCTTAAGCATTAAGAAGATACATGATAGCTACAGTTCGAAGTTACTTGCTGTTGGGAAATCTAAAACTGGATGCACAGGCTTTGAGTCTGAAGATGTTATCTGTCTTTTGGAGAGATCTAATGAGTGTCTTTTTTCCAGAACTGCCTTTCATTGTTGGTCTGAATTGATATTATAGTGCATAACTAATAGGTTCTTTGATGCATTTTGTCATCTCATAAAGAACTCCTGTAAGTGCTCTCCATCTTTTCTCTTGGTTAGAGGACTCTTCCTTCAGCTTTGTTAAATTGGCAATAGATGACGTCAAAAACGTCAGAAAAATTTGTCTCTTTAATTTTAAAGCAAAAAAAAAATCGAGGTAAAACTACCATGTAATCTGTTCCCATATATTCATATTTCACTTTTGCTGCTGCAAACGGAAACTAATTTTTGTTGAAGTCTAACCATTGCTTAGTACTTAGAAAATACTTAGGCAGGTAATCTGCTCTATTCAGAAGTAATTTGTAAATGTACTGAATCTGTCTGCCAAAGTTAGCTTAAATGCCTTTTGAGAAAGACCAAATAAGCAGTGATATCAAGCTTGTAGCAAGTGATGAGGGATGTTTTGTTTTCTGTGTTACTGCAGGCATACCATGGTATTAAATGTAAAGACAAGACTAAGCATTAATTTTTAAATTCATAGTTCTTTTGGACTTTACTGTGCAAATAAGTTTTGTTGTTACTGGTTTGATTGCTATGGAAAGAATTAAAGGATTTTTTTCTTTAATGCAACTGACGGCTCTTTGCCCTACGCCTTCAGAATACTTGATGACAACTGCAAGCACTTGACACCTGTGAAAATCAGACTTCAAACTCTTGAAGTTTGGAAAAGCCTTTCAATCTCCTGACCTGTTAAATGTGATATTGAAATGAAAGGTAATTTGGAAAAAGACTCGAGGTCTGTAAGCCTCAAATTTAGCACTACATTTAGCTTACTCTTTTATAAACACTTCCTAAAATGGCTTAGCTGTTGTGACAGGTACTTCTACAGAAAAAAGCCCCAGGACCTGACAACGGTGCTTCCTTAGAAGCTTGCTTTACATGTACCAATAGGAGCAACCTTGCCTTTTGACTTGGGCTTTAATTTGAAGTAAGTTAGTGACAGCCAGCAGCTTCCTCCCAGACATGCAGTGGGTGCAGCAATGGCTGCCTCCACATACATGAGGATATTTGATGCATTAAAGTGCACCTCTGTAGGAAAAGAACTGTCTTTCCCTTTTCTTTTTAACATGCATTTTAAATCCCTTTAGCTTTTTTAACTGTTGAAAAGTAATGTGCTGCTTCCTTTTTCCTTGGCTTTCACAGTGAGTAGAGAAACGCTGATCTCAATTACTAGTTAGCAGCAACCAACATTGCTCCTCTTTTTGGTACCTCTGGATAACCAAACTGTACTGCCTCCATTGCTTTTTCTTACTTAATCTATTGTATGACCAAGGAAGCTATATTACTTAACTCACAAATCTGCTGACTAGTTGCAGTTGGCTCTTTATCTCCATTTCCTTTTTTGCTTGCTATGTAGTGTGAATAGTATCTTTAGGGAAAGGAGGAATTGAAGGGATGTTTGCGCAGGCCAGGCTGCTATAGCTTACCTTCATCTGTGCCCCGAGAGGCCCTGGAGAGGCAGGAAGACAGCACCTGCTGCTGGGAGATCAAATCACGTTTGTTGTACTAAACCAGATGTAGGGTAAACTGTAAACCAAGGCTGAGCCTTCCTGGGCATGGTATTGACTTCTGGAGAGCTGGAAGTCAAGTGTAGCAGTCTGTTTCCTGGCCTTCTGAAGCAAATCCTTACTGGAACCGAGGAGAATTATCTGTATGTCCTGGACCATTGAACATTTATACTGGGATACAACATAAATGGCTTCCCAACTGCTTTTCCAAAGTGTTTCCTCCCTGGGCATGGAGGCTGTGGTGGTGTGACTTTACTAGAAGATGGTTTTGTTTGTCATGGCGAACCATTGCCATGTCCAAAGAGCGCTCTGGTTCTGAGGCATTTGCGGTGCAGGGAAGTGCTCATGATGCAGGAGCAGTGACTGTGCTTGCCTTCCACTAGTGGCATGCATCTATTTTTTATTCCTCTTCCCCAGCCCTACCTTAGCTGGTTTTTTTTTGTTCCTTGTGATGACTTCTGCTTGCATGTCTCCTGGGTGCAGCAGGATTCCCTTTTCCGTGGTTTGAGTACTCACTCCCATGTCTTTTCCAAGCTGTTATACTGACTCAGCCTGGGTTGGGTGGTTGTCTGCAGCTTGAGCCTTTAATCTCCTCCCTACTCTACTACTTACTTTTCTTTGATCTCTGGTACCTCCTAGAGCCATTTCTTTCCTTTGTCAGATACCACAGCTACTAGCCTGCTCTCCATGCAGGTACTTGGAGCCCTCAGTATTTATTCTCTGTAGCTGTTTCCTTCCCTGAATGCCAATGTTTGTTTTAATCCCTATGAGATAGGTCAGATGATCATCTGCACTTTCTTCCTAACCCAGTCTAGTTTGGTACAACTATCTAATTTACATTCATCAAGTCTCTGGCTTTCAGAAGCTCTGTGTAGGAGGCCTACTGTGTTTTTTCAACGAGATGAATTTTCAGGAGCCTGCACCCCCTATGTCAGTGCAGCCACATCACAGGTTGAGACACCCACACTTGGGCTTCCCCAGATGTGCTAGGAGCAGGTGGGCACAGAGCCAATTTCTCCGTGGGTGGCTGTGAGCTGTCCTTCAGAGGTCTGCTGGTAAAAACAAGGTGGGGCATGAGAAGCCTTTCATGCAGGGAGGCTGCAAAGAGACTTCCACTCCCTTCCTGCCGTGGGAGTAGAGGGGTGTTCTGAATTCCTCATCCATTTCTTTCTGTAGCTGCCCTCACTGGGGTGGTTTTTCAGTTTACCCTGACCCCAGGTAGTATATATTGCCCTACTGATCTGCTGGCAGCTGCTTGCAGCAGCCCTGTCCTGATGTGTAGCCTGCTCTTTACTTCAGAAAAAGTTAATGGTCCATTATCTATCCCTCCATCCATGCCTTGGCCCAAGAGTTTTCTGACAGAAAGTTGTAGCATCAGGGTAGTAGCAGAATTTACAAAGTGTTGAGAGAAACTCACTGACTTCGGATAAAAGGAAGATATTTGTCTTTATCTTCTAATGCCCTGGGCTGTAGCTGTGCTGTAGCTGTGTGTTGGTGCTACTCAGGGCAGAATTCTCTAAATCATACAAGAGAGGCCAGTGTGAGGAGCAGCATTGCCTCAGGGGACTGTACGGTTTAAAATTCACCCCTGCTATAAATGGCAACAGATAGTGGTGGGATTCTTTGAGGTGGATTTTTATTCCAACATGACTTTCAAACAGCTATCC
>VZTE01005137.1:1256221-1305115 GCA_013397775.1 Eulacestoma nigropectus | reverse complement strand
CCCTTCGATCCCTTATCAGTGTGAGTTTTTGGAAAAGGTGTGAAAATGAACACGGGAAGGTTGACTTTGGTTTTTGTTTTGCAGCTGCAAGAAAAACACTGTAGGACCTTTAGTTTCCTTTTTCTGTGGTGCCAGACATAGCTCTTTGTCCTCTACCAGTGCCACTCTGCATATTACTCAGATTAGGGAAATGTAAACAAGTGTGCAAGTGGGGTTTTACAGTGTCTCTATGTATTTTTAATGCATACCATATTTGTTGAAGGCTTGCCTGGCACACTGGGTTTGGTCCCCCCGGTACCCAGGAACACAGAAGCTGTTCTATTGGTTTCCAGCCACTAATTTTTCATTTGCTCAGGGAGGGCATCCTGTTACGCTGACTTCCATACAGTGTCTGATTACCCCATGAAATGTGAATGTGCTCTTGAACTCTTGACCAGATACCCTATCTGCTCACACTTTTCTTTATTATCCTTTTAAGTGGTTTTGTTATTGTTGTTCATGTTCTTTTTTAAATTTTATTTTTATTTAATATTCTTTGCAGCAAGATGGATGGTAGTTCAACTGATTTTTCTTTTAGTTACTCTTTACTTGGTATCCCTGCTTAGATTAGATCATACATATTATGGGTTTTACTTCCCATGTTTCTCCTTATTTCTTTGTCCACCTCTATTCAGGTGTAAATGGAAATGGTGCCCTTTTTAAAATTTTTTTTTTTAAATTTTGTCCTTTATAGCAGGTTATTAATGCTTACTGCAGTTGAAGGGCAGCTATTACAAAATATGGGTCTCTGTCCTCAAAAGTTGTAAACAGAGGGGGTAGTTCTTTCTTTTTGTTTTGCCCTGACCGGATAGATTGGTTCTTATGTGCCTTAAGTGTGTAGGATTTGCAGATCTCTTGTGACCAGTCAAAATGAAAGCCAGTTGTAACAATTTGATATCTGTCTTGTGGGTTGAAACAAGAGCTGGGTTCTCTAAAGTTTGTCCTGCTATTTGGAATGCCAGGCTTTCTTTGAGAGAGTGGAAATTTCTTTGGCAGATTTTTTTTTCCCTCAGTTGGGACCCTGGAACAGCTACTCTCTGCAATGTCTTCTGTATGTGTGGTGGGTTGACTATGCTTTTTCCAAGACGGAGCAGCAGAAAACTTATACTACTGCTTTTTCTGTGGGCTTCATATAGAGCTCTGAAATAAGCTGAGGATGTTGTTAATACTAAAGCACTGACTTTAGATTCAAGACTTGTGCTTGAAAGCTGCAACTTGAACAAGTGAGAGAAGAGTGTTATGATCTTGCTAAGCTTGAGGTAGCTCCCATCTTGGCAGGTGGCTGCACAATGCTAACATGGTGCTGAGATAGAACAGAGGAGGGCATTACTAACAAAGAGAAAGCAATTACTGTGTTTCAATTGGAAGCAGCAATGTAAGTGGAAACTAAAACATCTAAAGCAAGAAAATGTTTCAAAGACATTTGTACAAAAAGCTAAATAAATTCTTCCCCCAAGAGAGGAGCTCTTGAAAAAAGTCTTTTTAAGAGTTACCTATCCTGCAGTCTATTTTAATAAGAAAGTAAGCGACAAAACATGATTCTTTTTTGCAATGTGTCATGTTCATGAGCTTATTTGTCCATTCAGATTAAACTTCCACATCTTTTAGTTTATCATAAATTGTGTAAAAATAAATAGTTGTTTAGCAGAATTCTTGTCAAGGTATAAGTGTGTTTGTTTATATATATATGTACACATATTTATATGCATGCCAAGGCTTAGTATTGTAAAGTTAAGTGTAACTGTTTCATCTGAAATCATCTCATTGTCCTTAAGTGTAAAGTCTTGTCACAGTCTTCATAGATAATTAATGAATCCTAGCTCTGTGGTACCCAATTCTGGATTGTGCTTTCTAGGTAATAAAATAATTCTTTTATAAATGACCACATTAAAATGTTTGTGTGTTTATTTTTATAAACACTTGTTAGCTAAGTTTGGAGAAGCCAGTGTTATTATTCCTTCTTGTCTCTCTGGGTTAAGTTACAACTTTTAATTACATTATCACTTGCCAGCATCCCTCCCACTTACTCTTTGCCTCATCCAGCACACAGAATATATGCTGCTAATTTTGATGAGTCTTTCTGCTTCTCCTTATTGTGGAGTATGTGGCATAAGGCCATAAATTCCCTGCATGGTAGTCAAAGCTTGCTTTAAAAGAAGAATTAATCATTTCAGCAGGGATTTTTTTTTTCCTATGATATTTCACAAATGTTTGTGAATGTGCCTTCCAATAATAACGACATATTAACAACAGCTTCTTCCCTTCTGCAAGTACACCACTGCTCATATTTCTGGCTTTAAGTTAAAGTGTGTTTTGTGTTGTGGTTGAATTGGGTGATCCCTAGCTGCTTCACCTCGGGCTCTGTGCATGCCTCATCTGACAGTCACCTTGGTTGGCCAGCCTCACTTTGGGACCTGCTGTTTCTCTCTTGCACAATGGTGATGATATTCCCATTTCATATGGAAGCTGAAACATAAGAAACATGTGGATAGCCATATGAAGTCAAAAGCAAGATCTGTCTAGAGCAGTGTCTGGCAATTGCTAATAGTATGTGCTGGGGAAGAATAAAGAAATGGGGCGATTATGCAGTGGTGTCCTGACAGAACACTCTTCTAGCCTCTTCGATTTGCAGGCTAGGTTGTTTTCTCCTGGGAGTTATCTGGTTGCTTTTGCACCCATGTAAACTTGTAGCATCTCCAGAGTCCTATGACATGGAAGTCACAGATCCACTTGCAAAAACCACTCAGCCTTTCTATGTTTTTGAAGTCTGCCTCTTGTTGATGTCATTGGGAGTAGGATTCAGCTCTGGACTGAACACCCATATGCAGGTGTGTGAATGTGATTGTCTCACTGACAATGTTGGCAGTACAGCTGGGAGCAATTCAGCTCACCACCAAGTCAGCCTGTGGTTTGGGACTCAGTTGCTTAAACCAGAGGTATCTAATGTTGTCTTGGGTGCTGTTGGATGTGTATCCTGCCCAATCTCCTGTTGCCACTTGCTAGGTTGCGGGCATCCAGCTAAACCTCTGACATGTCTGCCAGCCCTGTGCAGGCATCTTGGATGTGCTAGGATTTCTCACGTATGGCACTTGTGTTTCTCTGGTGGAGTTGGCACCTGTCTTACTGCATCACCTGGCATGGGAATTAGACTGTTCAGGTGTTTTGATCAGATTAGTGTCTCGTGTCCTGTCCTTTCTCCTGCTTTGCTCCCTCCTCTGTGTAGTAAGAATTGTCCTCTGCTTCTGACCTGGTTAGATCTACAGCTGTGACAGACTTCTGCATGTATCTCACATTGCAGAGAACTTGTCCTGCTTGTGTTTTCTTTGATTGCAGATGTGAATGTTCATGACTCAGCAAATCCTAATAACTATCAGGTCTCAAGTCAGCTCCCCTAAAAGAAGAGAACCTGCCATTAGCAATCATCTCTGGATATTTTTGTACTTTAAACTCCTTTTCAGGGCAGGGGTAGAACCTGTTCCTGCCAAGCCAAATTCACTTGAGAGGTTCCTCTCGCTGTCCCTTCCTCCCACTGTCCCTTCTCTGCTGGGCTCCTTCCAGTATCTGCAGCAAGGGCTCTTACAGACCCAGCCTCACAGTTACAGTTGCTTGATGAAAATACTGCCACAGAACACCTAAAAAAGCTTGTGTTTGCAAGTGTATGAGGAAAATAGTGCTGCGTGTAGTGTGGAGAATAATAAACTGATGGTAATCCATAAATGAATTTGTTTGTTCTGTAATTCTGTTCAGTTATTGATGAGAACAAGTCTAACAATGCTGCTTAAAAAGATGGATGCATTTATTTAAAGAATAGGTGGACCTTGTATTGAGCAACAATTCTGAAAGAGCACTAAATGCATCCCTCTCAGCACATGGTCCTGACTTGCTGTGTCTGTGCTAGCTTTCCCCGCTGGTTCCCTGGCATCCTCCTGGACTCCACAGCTTTCCCTTTGCAGTTGCAGCTGCTCTAGGGACACTCAGATGACTTTCTGTCATGGACAAACCCACTGTTTCCGTGCAGCTTCTCCCTCTGCTGCAATGGAGCTGTTTGGCTGGAGTTTTGAGAGAGGGGATAAATGTCTTAATACGTAATGTTGTGAACCTTGGCTCAACCTTTTTAACATGAGTTGCAGTTGTGATCAACTAAAAAATGGCTGTTGCCATCTGTGCAATTTCAGTCAATACATGCTTGTGTGCCACAGAGGTAATGGTTTGTATTCTTTTAAAATAATCTTTTTTAAAATTACTGTTGCAAATTTGACACTTGGATGCGTGCTGTATTTATCTTCTGAAAGCATTTTTAATACCTTTCCCTAGCTTTATTTTCAGTGAAATGTACTTGAACACAACCACTAAGCAATGAGTTTAAGTTCATAGTAAAGCTTATAGCCTACGCTTGCTCAGTACTTCACTTACAAAGGGCACACAATTAAAGACTCCTGGATTAAACCTAATCTTAAAACTACATGTGTATTCATGGCAAAATCTGAACTGGCTCTTCATTCCTGGTTTGAGTGCTGGAGTGAAAAATACGGATTTTCCCCTTTATCCAGCTGCAGAGACAGTAAATTAGAGGCCTCTGAAGGGGCCAGGTGTCCCTTGGCAGCATTTTGATGTCTCTCATTTCTTATAAGCAAGCTGGATATTGGGAGTTTCTAAGTCGGTCTGGGTATGGGGAGAGTTGCGTTCTGTTATTTATAAATCTGAATGAGTATTGCTGTGTTCCTTTGGCTGCTCTTTCTTATGTTAATCTTTTTTTAATCTTCTTCAACTAGATTTGTTCAGTGCTTTTTTGCTTCAAAACTATGCAGTCACTTAAACAGCTTGAGTCAAGACGGCAAATATCAGCAAGGGTTTGGACAGAAACAGAGATCACGTTCCGCAAACAGCTGTTGTGGTGGAGGGTGGCGGTAGCCCTTTCAGTGGGAGTAGTCTTGGTGAACTGGAGCAGTCAAATCTGGAAGATCTTGTAATGTTAGAAAAGTTAATGTGAGAATCAATATTCTAGTGCTAGCATTCCTGCTAACTTGGTATTTCAAAACATCCCATTAAATAGATGTATGGGACTCGGTGTAAACTGAAACACAAGAGTGCTGAGGTTATGGGTGCAGGGATAATGTTTCCTTGTTCTGTGTAAAGTTTAGAAAAGTTTTGCTAAGCCTACTGTTTACAGCTGATTTGCAAAATATTCCCAGGAATGTACAGTTGTGCTGGCAAATTATTCTCTTAACCAGCAGTAGTTTGCAAAGAGATTCCAGAGGGAGTAGGAGTGTAGTTATGACCAGTCCTAATATACAGGAGTGTGTCTGATGCTCCCAGTTCATGGGCAAGTCACTGCAAAGGGCTGGCAATCCAGTGCCTACCAGTGGGGAGCCTCTCTCCACCCACCGGCTCTGTCATCAGCTATAGCGGTCAGTTGGTCATCTACCCATTATCTATTATTAATTTATAAAAGACTCTGCTTCTGTGGTGAAAATTACTCTGTTTCCCGTTTTAGTGACAACACCTGAACTAGCTAAAACAAGAGCATAACCCCTGGTGATACTACATCTGCCGGTTTACATGCACATGAATTCCCTTCAAAGCATTTTGAGATCAGGTTGGGCACAGGTGTTCTGGTGGGCAGGAAAAACAGGTAGCGATGGCTGGTGGTCTCCCGAGATGTGCCAAGCAAGAGAGGAGGGGCAGTGGGGTTAGTTCTGTTAGAAAAAGTAGATTATTTCCAGCCCAGCTTCATCCTTTACGTCTTGGAGCATGGAGTTGTGACTCCATGGTGGCAGGAGGAGAACACAGTGCAGGGTCTGCACAGTGTCTGCCCCCCTGTCAGATGCAGAGGGTGCTTTGGAAAGGCTCATCCCAGAGCAGGCTTTTTGGCTATCCTGTGTATGGGCTGTGCAACCCAAACCACCACATCTCAGTGGGAGGGTGGCTGGAAGCAGGTGTGCTTCATTTCTGGTATAATTATGTGGCCATGTAAAACTGCTTAGGAGAAAAAAAAGGGGAGAGCACTCTCTCCTTATCTTAGCAGTAACATCAAGATGTTGCTGGTTTTGATCGCTCTTTCTTCAGGACAGAACTAGACTTCTTCTGACTCACTAGAAAGGTGGTATTGCTTAGTCTGGTTAAGCCTATAAGATGTTTGCAAGTCTTGTTAATTTTTCAATAATGTAAATTAGTTAGATGTATGAGATTGAGAAATTGCAAATAAAATGCAGCTTACTGAAGCAAAGCTGGTAGGTGTGGTGGTACCTCAATTTGTATACCCTGCAGCATTATCTTTTTAGATCACTTGCATCCTTTGTAGTTTGCTTGTTTAGATTGCCTGTGCTCTTTTTCTGAAATGCTGAAAAGCTGTGGCTGGCTTCTTCCCACTTTGCATCATAAAAACTATTTGATTAAAAGCATGTAGTAAGCTTCCTTTGTTCCTTGTGTTTCTACACTTCGATGTTGCTGTGCCATTTTTTCTGAAAACATGTCTTTCCTGCATGTGTGCATATGTGGGCATCAGTGTGTCACCTTAGTCAGACTATGGAAGTAACTACACTGATTTTTGTTGATTTTTACTAATTAATAAATGAAGAATTCTGCTGATTTCATTAGGATTTCCTGATGAATGGTCCTAATAATCAAGGACTATGCTCTTCCATTTTGGGAGAACTTCCTTATGCTTGGGGTGCCTTGTAGTTTCTGTGTAAAAGTGACACTTACTACTATGCTACTGTAACTTTCAACATTCATAATGTGGGTCAGAGGTGATTGTTTGGATGCTAAATTAATGGATTTTAAAAACTGAGTGCTTTCTCTGCACTGTTCTGTTGTCTGTAGTTTCCAGGTCTGCTCCTTGTGTTATAAAGCTAGTGCTTGCTAGTATGCTGCATAGGGGAAACACCCATGTGTTCCTCTCCCCCTTCCCTACCCCTTGCAACCAGGCATTACAGAATAATGTGAATTTTATGTGAACTCTCAGTGTTTGTCGATTTGAAAAGTTTTTGCTATCACATTGTGCAAAGGTAGAAATCTGTCTGAATTTCAGTGTTCTGGCAAAATTGCCTGTACAGGTTTGGAAGAGAAGAAATACCAAATCTTTAATTAATTACATGTTTGATTGAGGTGTAAAAGCTGAGGCCGTTCACATATGGCAATTAGAGAGGTCTTGTTAGTGGACCTGTATTATATATGCTCAGTGGAAGAGTGGATGTGAACTGACTGGTCTGATTACAGGACTAATGCTTTTGTGTGTGTCACAGGTTCCAGATGCATTCCTAATTTTTCCAGCTGTCAACAAGACTCCACTTTACTGTATAGTTTTAAGTGTGCATGTGTATATTTGTAAGCTAATAATGGCTCCTGTGATCTATAAACTTCTAATAAGATAGTGGTATAACTTAGTAACTTAACAACTGTAAGTTTAAAGACATAGGCAAATGCTTCGTTTCCAGTTGGGTGATGGGTGATGGTTTTTGGTTTTGGGTTTTTGTTTGGTTTTTTTTTTTTAACTTTTATTTTGTTCTCCTTTTAAAATCGTGTTGATATCTGGTTGAATGCTTCATTTTTTTGGCTAAAACCATGAGTTCTCAGTATTTTCTGTTAAAGTACAGGAAATGTTAACAAAGTATTTCAGATACTTTTAATAAAAAGGCCATTGTTATTTTGCTTTGCAGAATTTGTTGTTTATTTGAGGAAATTTTGATTGTACTGGTTTCAGCTTATCTGATGCTCGCTCAGAAGGTGACCCATCCTTTTCAATGTGTTCTGTCTTCTGAGTGTTTTCTCAGAGGGTGTGGTGGTACTGCTTATCCTTATTCTCTCTAACATTAACAAGGATTATTTTTTTTTTAATGAAAAATTCTACTAGACTCTTCTGCTTCCACCTGAAATGCCTATCAGCTCTAACAGATCTCATACCTTCATAAGCTTCATAATTACATTTCCTGAAGCAGAGAAGTCAGGCTTAAGGAAAGGTGGAGTAGCAGCAGCGCTTCCTTGTGCCTGTAACATCCTGCCCATAAAAGCAGGGAAATAGCTGTTTGGAAAGGAAAAAAGAACAACTTTTTGAACTTTCTGTTGTAAAGTCAACACATTCTCCCATTTGCTGCTTAAGGACAAAGCATGTAATCATTTTCCCCCTTCTCTGGTTTCCTGGTGGCCATTCTCCAGCATGGCAAAATAACTTGTGTTTGGAGTCGGGCCATAGCATCAGGTTGTAAGCAAGCAAGCCCTGTTCTCCAGTGCAGCCTAATTGCTGTTCTCCTGACCTTTCCTCAGATGGAGAGTTTGTTTATCCAGCTTTTCCAGTGGGATATTCATTAACCGTGTTCTGAAGTCTTCTGTTCACACCTCCCTTGAACACCTACCAGTTGTGGCCTCCTACTCTGTTCTCTCTCCACTGCGTCCTGCTGGTATTGATCTAAATAGCAGTGGTATATCACCCTATTCTTTTGTTGATGTTATTAAAAAAAGAAATGTCTGAGTGTAACAACTGTCCTGTAGTCTGAAGTGATTCACTACTACAGAATTGTCTGCCCAGATACAGAAATTGTGAGTTGATGAGAAGGGAGCAGCATGCTCACATAAGCACTAGAGATGTTAGTGGTGTAAAATATCTGCTGATACATGGCACCAGGCTAGCACAGTGTTTGGGTAAGTTGGGACCTGTGCCATGAGGTGTTTATTGCATTGTAGTTCTCTCATGCTGCAGACTTGGTTGATGCTTTTTTATATTATCTCTGGTCTTCTTTATAACCTTTACAAAAATAAAACCCTGGCTTTCCTTTGCTGGTTCTTCTGTTTTCAGTTTGTTTATTCTGTTCTTTTTCACCTTTAAAAAGAAAAACATACCTTGTTCATCGTATTTAAGACAGGAACCTCCTGGATTTCTGGAAGTCATCTGCAGCCTTGTAGTGATTCTGTTGCTGCGAGAGGGCTGTGACAGCTGACACTGGTTTCTCAGACCGTGGTAGCATCTAGCAGAGAAGTGGGCATATGGCTAAAAGCAGTCATCTTTTAAATTGTCTCAGCATTAGAGGCACCTGAATTGATTTATAAGAAATTAATGTGTGTGTGTATTCTGGAAAACAAATTCATACTGAAACTGGGCAGCAAGTGTATTTTTGCAAAAAGGGTTGAGACACAAGATGGTGGCAGTTTTCAATTTTTGTAATGGTAACAGTATGTTTTGTTTGTTTTTAGAGAATGTAGGAGTTTTGAAGAAACTTGTCCTTTTGTCAGTACCACTCTGCTTGCAACTGAAGTGCTTGGTAGCTTTAAATATGTGGTTGGTTTTCTCACAATGCAGAGATCTGAGGGTTGAGTACCATCTTACCAGTGTGATCTTCAGGTCACTAGGACATGGGCTTTAGTGCGTGGTGGCATGGGGCTGGATGGCTAAGGTCCAGCAGCCAACTGCCTTTACCATTTTGTTCTCAGCTAAGCCATGAGTGCTCTATTGCATCCCTCATCTGCAAGATGAGAGGATGAGTTAAACTGGGGGGTTGCAGCAAAGTTGAATCCAAGACTGGTTCAAGCCTTTTATTTTCCTTCTTACTGGAACAGCAGTCAAATCTGAGCTCTGAAGTCTTGATAAGTTCAAACTGGAATTCCAGTCAAATTGAATGAAAGTGGAGAAAGAACTGAAAAGTTCCTGTTTGCTGCAGCCTTCAGATAATTGCCTAAGGGGTTTTGGTTTTCATTTTTTAACATTTGACTTCTTAAGGCTGAGGATACAAAATAGAGGTAAAGTCCTATCATTATGGTCAATGTAAGTTTACAGTGGTACATGGTCACCTACTTTGCCCTCATCCATTTTTCTTTCTTGAATTTTTGCCAGATCAGTAGTAGGTAAAGCTGATGATTGTAGTATGCTGCTTTAGAAATGTCTTTTGGATACTATCTGATTTTTAATAAAATGTGGTAGTATAAAGGCTGTACAGAAGGGTACAGTCATTACAGTTTTAACTGTTAATGAAATGTGTCAGGTGATACAAATTTTCTGGAGTGTGAAAGAAGGAGGAAGTTTTTCATGCAGGCCAGACTGCAGGAGTGCATCCTTTTGTCTGCACTGTGAAATATCTAATTTGGATGTCTCTTTGAAGAGACTGGTTTTTAATATTTCTGTGGAAGCTGTGTAGAGACTTAATTGCACAAATTGCAGTGAGAGAAGTAGTGTTGTAAAAATATTTCCTATGGACTTACTTCATGAAAACCTAACTTGTTTTGAAGTAGAGCTACAGTCAGTGTGAACTTTATTAGGTTTTAGATGGGTTAGTTTTTAGCTCTGTTTGTTTTTTGTGTGTGTGTGTATATATATATATAGATATATAAAGCAGGAGTTACATAAGTTGACTGTAAATGCATGTGATGGTTTTATCATGATCATATTTAACATACTAAGAAGATACTTCTGCTACTTTAATTAGAGGTTGTGTATTTTACTGAAGATACCAGTGATTGCTTACAAGTTTGAGCATTCTCCCAGCCCCCCAGGCTATTGTTACGAGCTTTTGAGGCCTGTCAAATGCAGACTTCATTTGCAAAATAGATAGTTGTACTTCCTTAATTTTGTGGGGGGTTGAGATGCATGTGTGGTAGAGGAGGGCATTTTTCCTTCAGAAAAGTTTCAAATATGAGTTCAGCACCAGGTTGATAGAGACAGTAACAGTAACTTTTTGAATTTGCAGAACTTTATGTTCTTCAAACAAAGTACTACATCCTCCCCATGACCATGGCATTTCTTTGAGAAGGCCGTTCATCTTTCTGAACATTTTTTTCACTGTAGTGTCTATGACAAGGGAAAACTGTCAGCGTTGTTCTATATCCAAAGAGCCAACATGTGATGTTTCCTAGATGAGAATTGTTAGTGTGCATTTTTGAGGTTTGTGTTTTTTCTTTTAAGTGGAACAAATCCAAACAAAAATGACTTGGTTGGTGGGACTGTTGTGACCATGTGCAGGCTCACCATTTCTGTCTAACACCAGCCCTGAGGCTTGGCCTGGTTATGAAGTAGTTGTCTTTTCTTGATACAGGCAGGTTTTGTCAGAAGGTTTTAAAAGTAATTTGGTGACACAACCTTAGAACTACCCAGCCAAACCCAGGAAGGGAATGTTGCTCTAAAGATAAAATATGTTTGACACACTTGGCAAAAGCTGGCACATCACCCAGCTTCTGCTGAGACAAGGCCCATAACTGAGCTTGCTTCAGACTGGAAAGTGCTGGCAGTAAGCACGGGGAGAAGACTGTATGCCTTGGCCTGGCATGGGGCTTGCTTCCCCAGGAATGGCTGGTTGGTTTCCAATGTCAGTTTTAAAGTAAAATGTAGATACTTGCATTTGAAGACCTGGGAGGTTGTCATTGTAAACAACCTCTTCCTACCTTGTGTTGGATGGAACATGTTGGATCCTTGCATTGCAGGGTGATACGCGAATACTGTGGTGTAATAACCCAGAGCCCTAATGTTACTTAGTTGTTTGATCTCTACTTTGTTAGTACCCTGGGCTTCAGACCATACTTAACCTTCAAGACATAGTTAATTAGTTTTCAGTACAATATCTTGTATAAGCTCATTTCCTAATGGTCTTTTAAAAGCTTGATTTTTGTTGTACAGGTCACAGAGGCTGGTAATCCATTTTAGTTCATTAAACAACTTATGTGCTTAGATAGCCAGCAGTTAAAACTCACATTTTCTGAAGAGGAGACCTGAAGGAAATTATTTACTGTCTGTGGTATTTCTTACATCTAGTTTTACTGAAGTTTGCAAAACTGAAACAGCTGTTAACTGTTATTTAAATCATGTAATATATTTCTTTAAAAATATGTCATGGTATGGAAAGGGGAAAACGTACAAATCTGTGCAAAATCTGTTGTGTCTTTAGGGACAAAATCTAATGCTAAGCCTGAGTTGCTGTTATTTGTACAGTTGGTTTTCACTTTAAACATATGACGGCTTTTTTGAAACTGGGTTGCATGCCAATAGTTAAAGTACAACCATGTAGGGTACGACAGAGTTTGTAACTAGGGGTTTTCAGAGGTGAGGTCATGATGAACTTAAATGAAACTTAAGCAGCAATGTTAATTTCACCAACAAATATATTCAGTTTTCTAGCCTTACTTTCACAATCCCTGAATATGAACTGTGTTTATGTTGCCTTTGTTTGAAGGAAAATAATTTGTTAAAAGGAATAAAGGGAAGTTACAACTTTTGTTTTGTTTCTCTGCTACTTAAAAATATTCACCATATAAACATCCGAGTGTTTACATCAGAGGAGGCAGACAGGAGCCATAATGTTTTACTTTGTCATTCATTGGTTTCCTTAGCATGCCAAACCACATGGCAGTACTTGGGAAAAACTGAAAATAGTCAGAAAGTAACAAGTATTTATTAACTGTAATGCCTGTGCCTTGTAATATTATGAAAAAATTATAAACTGTGGTGTTGCATGGGGATTTGTTTAACCGCTATGGAAGGGAGACCACATTGCATCATGGATAAAAGTAAAGATTTTTCATAGACCTGTAGCATACAGATTTATAAACAAAGAGCATCTAAGCTTTGATGCACCTGTGTCACAAGTTCTGTGCAGGTCTGGTCCCCACATCCCATTTTTGTGGTTAGTCACTCTGCTGCAAAATGATTGAGAGGATGGAGCAACTACCTTAGGAAAGACTAAGGAGTTCAAGGCTCCTCACTCTGGAGAAGGAAAAAGAAGGTATGTACGATTGTGGTTTACAAAATCACAAAGGTGATACGTAAGCTGAATATGAAACTCGGGTTTACCAGGTCCTGCCATATTAGGACTGAAGGGCACTGAATGTTTTTAACAGCATTTATCTTCTATCTTAGTAGAAGATCAGCTTAAAGCAGATGGCAGTACCTCTTCACACTGCAGTCATGAATTTCTGGAACTTGCTGCCACAGGAGGTGTAGAGACAGGCAGTGTTGGCAGGTTCAAAAAGGGCTTATGGGCATGCATAGGCACCAGGCCCATAAATGGACACTGAACAGACTTGGAAGGGAGGTGCCCTCTGAATTCCTGCTTCCACACTTGTAGATGCCAGCAGAGAGGCTGCAGAAAAGGCTCACGTGCTTGCTCGAAATAGCCTTTGTTTTTGCTGCTGTTGAAGGCAGAATATCAGGCTGGATGCCCTGGACACCTGACCTGAGAGGGTGCCACTTCTCTTGCTCTGTCAGGAGTTCATGGTGTGGGCTGTTCTTGAACTCTCTCTGACTGTCAGGATAATTGTTCAAGACTCAGGTCAGCCAAACCTGCTTAGAAAAACAAAATCTTTTCCTAAAAAAGAGACTGCTTCCTTGCCCTGTGTGCCACTCTGAGAATTGGATCTCCCTGAATGCAGAAAGCAAAAGGTATTACAAGAAGATAGATTATTCTGCCCACATCCATCCTGTGAGAAAAAATCCCCTTTCCCTGACCCGGAAAGCAACCTCACCCTGTTTAGGAGGATGCAAACATTTCAAGGTTCAGTTAAGGTAAATGCCTGGAGATACTTGGATGTTAATGTTTCCTCCTGGCCAGGCTGCCCCCAGTTGGTCGTCTTCACACCTTTTTGGCTCCTGGTGTCTCTGACTGGCTGTGACCAGTGTCTTTACTTGGTGAGTCTCAGGGTTTCAGATGAAGGAAGAGCACATATCCTGAGTTCAGGCTTGTCCCAGGATAGGAGAGATTGCTGTCACTTGGAAAGCTGCTCTGCTCTCAGAAGAGTTAGGATTAGGGAGAAGTAAGATGCTTGTTTCAAAATAGTTTAATTGCAAGTTTTCAGTTTCTTTCTTTCCTGTAGGAGCACTGGCAGGCTGTAGGAAAGAATGTTCTTGCTTGTAGAAGGAGTAACAACTGAGATCAGAGCTCCCTTTGTTTTGTTTCCTGTATTCTGTGTTGGACTTTTTTGTTGTTGCTGTATGATAGCACTGTTAGTTAAATCTTTTCTTTAATGCATATGTAATGTAAATAGGATGCACTAGCTGAAATTTTTATGACTAAACAAGACTTTTTTTTTTTTTTTAATCTAGATTAGGCTGTATTTCTCATTTTCAAACCCTCAGTGCTTTATTTCAAAAATTTCCGGCCACAATTTACAGCAAGATCAGGACATCTTCATTCATCTGACTGAATCATGGTCACTGTATGTGTGGGATTAATGTGAAACATGAGAGCTGAGATAAGGACTGACGTGTCTTAAAAGACTGCTTGAGTTCCCACAGGTCTTTGGTTCTTCAGATTTCTCACAAAAAAGCTTTATGTATGTTCCTGGGATAGGTTTAACCTTTTGTCCATTATATTTTCCTATGTCTTTCAGGCTGAAATATTAAGAGGAACTTAGTTCCCCATTCCTCAAGAGATGCTAATTTCTTGAAGTTTTGTGAAAATAGCAGGTTGGATGGAAGAGAGAAGACCTCCTTATAGCTCTCCATGAATAGAAGGCTGCAGTAGCAGTTTGGGGAAGCCAGGCATTTGATTCAAGGCAAGGATCCTGAGGATATAGGCTTCATGGTTTTGGAGTTTTCCTTGTCTGTGAAACCTTTTCTCAGCCTCATCCCATAGCAGCTTGTAGCCGTTGAGTTTTAGTGCTTTCTTACTGCATACAAGACTAGGGTTTGGCAGCAACCATGAGACTTAGACTTGAGTAAAGCCCCTGATGTGATGTGATTCTTCTTTTTCAGGACCACAACTTGATTTGCAGTTCAGTTTAATTGTAATTTGTGCAGTTTTAGTTGTGTTTCTTGAGGATTCATGCTGAGGTAGTCTCAGCTATGGCTTTGCATTCAGCATAAATGTTACAAAGAGAGTGCTGCTTCTCTAAACATCTGTGCTACAATAAATGAGATGAGCATGGGGGGTGGAGGTGATAAAAAAAAAAACGTTTTCTGCTCTTTTTGTTGGGAGGAAGCTCAACTGTGAAGAGGCATTGCATCATGAGCTCTAATAAAAGACCAGCTATTCCCTTTGGGAAAATGAAAGCACTTGCCTCATTTCCCTCTTAGGGGCAGCTGTTGCTTAGGAATTTCATTTGAGAATGAAATCCTGCTTTAGGTGACCTGAGAATTGGCTTTAACACAAATGGCTGCCAGTGGCGTGCACTGTAAGTGTTGTGAAGGACAGAATTGTTTTCTTAAAAATTATTAGCTCAGACTAGATAATCAGTGGTTTAGACCCAGATATATCATCTGCCTGGATTCTGATGTATTCAACTGTCTCCTTGAGACTAGTTTTTATCTTTCCCATCTGTGCTGGTCTGAGGAAGTAGCAGATCACATTAGCATCAGGGAATGGAAGGAGACCAGGAGCTCTGATGAGGAAAACACTTAAGTGGGCTGGGAGGAGAAAGGGGTGCTGATATGGCAAACATTACCAAGAACATCATTTGGCTACATGATGGAAGAGAACCTAGCTCAGGATCAATTCTGTATATTTTATTTTATTTTTACAAAAAATAGCATGGAACTATTTGTGCATTGTTTTATAGAGAAGGTTCATTTTTTGAACACTAGCACCCAGAAGTGATATTTTTAAGCCTAGCAACATCCAGGTCTTGGCTGACGGAAGAAGACCCAGTGTGAACTGCTATGCTGGTTGTGATCATTCTTCACTCTGCTGCTGTGACATATGTAAGGATCTGTGGTTAGGAAACTCATCACCAGGCCTAACTTCTGAAGAAAGGCAGTTTCACAATTCCTGACATACAGCTGTTCTGAGGTGTGTGCTGGGCGTTTTGTAGGGAGTTGGAGATGAATCAGCTGCATCTGAATCAGCCTGGAGATGAACCGTGCTCCCCTTGTGCCTCAGCAGCACACTGGCTTTGAGAAGCTGCGCCCAATCTCACCTCCAAAATGCTCTTGCTCCGTTGTTTGAAACAGCTGACTTTGGAGCAACTACTTTCCCAGTAGTCCCACCCTGAGCAGGTGTGGCTTCAACCACTTAGTGGCCATTTCAAGAGCAAGATGTCAGAAGCACATTGTAAAGCATGGTACAGATGAATTAAGTACTGCTGTTCTATTGGATGATTCAGGGTCTTCACAGGTAATAAATTCACCTGCTGAGATAACAAAAGTGGAATCTGGTCCGCTAGACAAAAGCGGAGTTAGCAGGGGATGGCTTTTAGTGAGTCCTGTTATGAAGGACCTGTTATCCTGTGGGAAATGAGTTTGCCAAGTCTTCCTCTACCCACCTCAGTATGCTGGTCAAAGAAGACTTACTTATTTTAACTTCTAACATGGCTAGCAAAGCTGTATGGCAAAATTTAAGTGCTAACGTACACTGAGAGCAATTCAGCGTCAGGAAAGTTGGGGAAAAAAACGGGGAAAAAACTCTATATAACATCTTGTCAGTTTCTCTTTGCATGTTGGTTAAGTATAATTAGGAAAATTAAAAGACACAGGTGTTTCAAATCTGTGTTCTGCTTAATGATACTCACTGAGTGCAGCTGACCCAGTGAAACATGGTGAGCTGAGGCTTTCTTGTTCATAATAAACCCAGTGAGTTGCTCCTTTGTTGGCTTTCTGTTGACAGCAGTCATGTGGGATTTACTGTCTCTGCAGTCTGTGTGACAGTAATGTGTTTTTCTGTAAGTCCTGGTGTGTAGCTAGTGAGGAGGTTTTGTTTGCTTGGTTGAAGTTGTGCCCTGATGAATGACTAGCTGGAGTGTTCTGAGCTTTTTGTTTGGATGCAGGATGGTATCGCCAGATTAATTCATGAAGATCCTGGGCTTAGGTGTCCAGTGGCATTGAGTTCTTTCGTCTTCTGGGTCACATCTTCACTTTTCAGTGCCTGTGGTCTTGATGGTGAAAGATGGTGGAGTAGGGTGAAAATGATGACTGAAGTAAATAGCATTTCTGCCTATTATGTATAGTATTTTTATTGAATGATTTTGGGTCCATTTGTTTGTTTTAATCCCAGTAGTCCTCTTTGTATTCAGTTCAGAGGTTTGCTATAACTTCATGCTGTTAAAATTAATTGAGGCACAGGCTTTGGTTGGTTAGAAAACGAGTTAGAGGTACATTTGTTGGCAGAACGCTCGCTACGGAAGGAGGTAATCCCCGCGTTCGCGTAAACACACAGATGTGTTTTTTGTGGGCTTAATTAAGCTTTGCCAAAATTGTCCAGCCTCTAGTGCTAGTGCAAGAAGGCAGAAATTCCTGTGGTATGTTCAAGTATGGAATCATGTCTGACTCATTTGAGGGAATGACAGCTGTCCCAGCAATGCCTTGTGGCCCACAGCTGTGTAGTGGAGCTGCACTTGAGAAGGCCAGCTACAAGGGCATCACCAGGGCAAGTCTGTGGGAAATCAGCTGGCTTGGGTGCTGCGCTTGCATTTTGCTTGTCGTGCCTGGTTCCATGGCAATCCCCAGGATCCGTGTGATCTCATGGGGTGGTGTCTTTTCCAACCAGATCAAATTTCTGTCATTTTGGGAGAACAGAATCGTATCTGAAAACGCTCCTGTGTGAAAACAGGAGAAAGTTTCTTGCTGTCTGTTCACCAAGGTTTTTTTCCTTGTCCTTTTTTTTTTTCTTCTTAATAATGCATACAGATCACTTCCTAGCTGTCCGCCTTGTGAACTTTACCCTGTGCCATTGCCATTAAAGGCAATAGGTTCTTTTTGTCATCTACAGTTATTAAAAGTCGTTTTTGTGAAATTAAACCTTGAAGTGCACAGCAGTTAATGTGGAGCGGTGTTTGTTTATTGTTTTTTCTTAAACAAAGGTTGATGTTTTAACATAGGAAAGGTGAGTTTTTTCCCTCTTTCCTAGTTAATGTTTTTGCGTAATGATAATGGATATTGTGGGTGACTTCAGTAATCATGATGACAGTCAGCTCCAACAGGGTAGGTACCCGCTTGAACAATCAGAAATGAATTAATAATAAACATTAAAGCTGACGTGTCCAGTATTGGAAATTCAACATCAATATTGTTAGTAGATTGGAGAGGTATGAACTCCACAATGTGCTCGTCTGAGGTGAGTCTTGGCTGGTATCCATGTGAAGGAGTTTGTCTGCACTTAACACTGACAGGGAACGTTGCAAGTTAAAGCTTGGGTTCTTGAAATGTGTCATATAGATGTAAATAGAGGCCTGCAGACTTTCCTATCCCTTTAGTAACCGCTTTTTTTCCTTTGTGTCTACTTTGCCCCTAAATAGAACACTGTAAAACTGAAAGAGCCTTTGGGGAGATGAAATGGGCAGTTTAGATGAAGCTGTGTCTGTCTTCATTATGGCAGTTTAGGGGTCAGGGAAGATGAAAAATAGAGGGGCAAGAAGACTTCATTTCTCTAGGGAGAATAGAGATTTGAATTCTGAAAATGTTCAGTAATTTGGTATTTGTAATATAGTAGCTGGGGTCTGGCAACTGTGCAAAATGCTACACAATCTAAGAATTGTGTTTAAGGAACTAATGGCAGATTGTCTTTCACTGGTGCTCCTCTTTTGCCTCAGTTTCCTGATCTTGGAATAAAGGTATGTTCTCTGTGTTGTGCAGGAAATCAGTATCTGAGCCCAGATTAGAATTCAAGGTTTCTGGCTTCAAGTTCTCCATTCACACCACACCTTTCTTTTTATAGCTATGGGGAAAAAAGTCTGCTCCACCATGTCATTTAGTGAAATGCCAGATAGGAAGAGCAAAACTAAGCCTAAAAGAGCTGAAAATATTTGATTTTAAATTAGGAGACAGAAAAAGTTCAGCAGATTATTTCTAGCAAGTGGAAACTTACAGTGCCACAGCCGATGTGCTCATCTTCGGGGTCCTGTCTGGCAGACTGAAGTGTTTGCAAAGGTGTGTGCTGAGTTGTGCTGAGTGGTGTCCAATAGACTGGGATACAGGACTGGCCACTGAAGTCAGGGAAGTCCTTTCTCAGGATTTGCTCCACTGGAATGTGTTTGTGAGGACAGATGGAACTGTGGCTTGGTTTGTCCGTAGGGTGAATGTGTGTTCAGGTGTTCTCTGAAAGCATCGCCATTCTTCAAAGCTGTCTTCAAAGTCTCTTTTTTCTAATTGAAGCCTTAAATCATCAAAGCTGAGAGCTGAAACTCTTTCATACTATATATGGCATTTGTGCTAGTGGTATACACTGGAGTGTATTTATAACACTGGTTTGCTGCGGGAATACAGATTGGGAACAAATGTTTGTTTGGAAAAAATCCAGTTCCAGGGTCTTCTTTTACTGCTGCACGTGAAATCCATAGCAACCTCATAAAAGCAACAGTTGAAAGATCTCAATAGGGCCTTCCCCATGGAAAAAGCATGCAATTGGTGTAAGATTATGTATCTGGAGAGTTACTTGTGATGGTTTATGTAGTAGGCAGTGACCCTGTATGTAACATCCTGTCTGTCACGTTGGAATGCAGGGATGCTGTCGCGTTTTTGGCACATGCTGAGATTGTTGAGGTTACTTGTTAGGACGTGCTGCTGTTTTCAGATGTACTCTTCGTTTGTTCAGAAATACCTATTTGTACCCCCAGTAATATTTAATGAAAATTTTAAGTGTTCTTAACAGGATGGCATGGCATTGACATGAGGAAATCAAGCCATAAAATGAGCTGAGCTGTTTTGCATACTGCTGCAAAATATTTGAAGGAAAACAGTTGGCAACAAAAGGGCACAGGTGTGTTTGGGTGTGTTGATTAAACCATCTCCCTTCAGTCCGAGTGTTCTGTTTGATTTGCTTAATGTGTTAACCCTTTCTGTTGCTGCACAGCTAATTACTGTTATGTTGAGCCTCTGTGGAATAATTACCATTTGGACTACGAATGTTCATATCCAAAATCATAAAATAATTATTTTTATTTTGTGTTTTAAAACTGCTGTCTTGTTTTGAAGGATGTTCAGAAGGAGAGAGAACCTCATGTTTATCTCAGTAAAGAAGAAGTTAAAGAGAAGATACAAAGCTATAATTCATCAGTCACTGATAAATTAAAGATGACCTTGGTAAGTTTTGCATAGGATTCCTGTAATTTTTAATGCAAGCAGTTGAGCTGTAACTTTGTAGTGCATTGTGAATCGTTTTATTCTCAGCATCTTACATATGAAACTGTCTCTGTTTTAATGATTTTCTAAGAGACATTTCCTTAGATCTGCAAATTAAATATCATGTCTGAAATGCTTTTTATCCACGTAACTCTTTTACATGGATCAAAACAAACTGTTGTAAAAACAAACTGATATAATTTGAAGTGTGTTTAAGGTAAACTGTCAGCTGAAACTAAGGCGTAAATTTGTCAGAATTTTCTGACAAATTCTGAAAACGCTCAGCTGGCAAAAATGAAGGTATATTTATCTTGTTTCTGCAGATAAATTTTTGTTAGATTTCTTTGATAAGGATGCTCAACCAGTGATAAAAGTTAAAACACGCAATATTTAGTATAGGAGACTTAACTTTCAGAGTAGTCATATAGGTCTTCAGCATGAAGAGACTTTCTTCCCCCTGTCCCCAAAACATAGACAATAAAACTGGAATACATAAGACTTAAAATTTCCAAGGACTGTGAACCAGGTCTAATATTCAGTCCAGTCTACTCAGGAGCATACTAACAAAATTCACATCTGTCTGCTTAGCAAGCTGTTACTCAGTTGTTATGCTGTCCAAATTTTCTCATACATGACATATTCCTGTGGGTGTATATGGAAATTTTGAAATTCCATATTATCCTAAACTGTGTAAGTATGACTATGTACTAAAAAGATCTTTGTTATGTGTTTGCATGTGGATCAGGACCTATTATGCCTAAAACCAGATTGTTTATTCCAGTTGCTTCTGAAAGACAAAATAGCAAAGCAAATCAAACCTTACTGAGCTAGAAAACTTTTGACAATTTCAGATTTTTATTAGATTGGCATTTATTCTAGGGTTTTGTCTGGTTTGGTTTTTTTTTTGTTTGTTTTGTGGGGTTTTTTGTTATGGTTTTTTTGATTGGTCAATTGGGGTTTTTTTCAACATGATTTGACCATTTAAATACCTCATACAGAGGTGACAAAGACAGCTAAAATGTGGGAGATAATTTCTGTATTTTTGCATTAAATCTGTTGCTAAAGATGGGTGCTAGTGGTGTTTTTCACTTCATAGTTCTCTCCTAAAGTTAAAACATATCACTGGTATGTCGTACCTGTTGCTTGATGAGGTCCTAATATACTTAGAATTCCATGGTTACTATTAAAAAACAATTAATACTCAATAGTTGTTAAAAAGCAAAATTAATATTCAGAAGATATACCAGAAAGAATAACTGTCTGAATTACCACAACAATACCTTTCCTATAGTGCAGTGGTATTTAAATTGTATTCGCTGTGAGCATTTTCATCTCGCTGCTCCCCTGCTGTGTCACAGCTGGTCATTGCTGATGGTTTTAACAGTTCAGTCCTTTCCTTCATTGCAGAATGCCAACGGGATTTACACTGGCTTCATCAAAGTGCAGATGGAACTATGCAGACCCATCACTGTGCAGTCCTCCCAGAGCCAGGGGAGGTGTTCTCCCAGCAGTACAGAAACTGCTTTTTACTTGCCGGACGGCTGCATGAACACCCTTCACATCAGCAGCACCAACACTGTTCGGGAAGTTATCGAGGCCTTGCTCAAGAAGTTCTTTGTGGCTGACAACCCTGCAAAGTTTGCACTTTATAAACGCTGTCATAAGGAAGATCAAGGTATAAGCTGAGCTTGGGGCATTTTGGTGGTGGAAGGGTTTGGGGAGGGAGTTGTGCTATAGTAATACTTGAAATAAGCCAAGTGGAAGAACTCAGATAAATGGGGATGACAGTCTTCCTACCTTGTCTTTTTTACCTTATGCAAAGTAGCATGATAAGACAGTAAAAGATTTGGGGGTATTTCAGGATAATTCATCCAAGACAAAGTCACCTGCTAAAACATTTACACAGATCTCCTGTGCTTTGCAGTCCATTCTATTTTATTTTATGCCCGCTTATCAGGCCCTACATTTCAGCTGGCCTAATACACTGCAGAGTTGTGAGATTAAGTTACAGGACAGGTTTTTAAAAAGATGTCTGTGTCTGTGTCTGTGATGCCAGAGGTACTGGCACTGGCAGACCACTCTCGAGGTGACGACCATGGGCACATGTGTTGTGCTCGTATGTGTTAGTGCACGTGGCTCTCCCTGAGCACTGGCTGCTGTTAGGACTTTGTTGAATGTTATCATGGAAATAGCAGAAGACAGAAAAGGGCTTTCTTAGGGAAAGGTGTGTTTTACCAATGTTGTGTTCTTGCACTTAGAGTCCGCCTTCCTTCCATGGACATTGAGAGCAGTTTCAGGAGTTCAGATGTTTCTGGCTGTCAGGCAGGCGGAGTTGTCTTTTAGACTTTGTGTGTGAAATTTTAAGTGGAAAAGTTACCTGAACAGTGATACACAGCTCTGATGTCGTAAATGCTTAAATAGAGCAACACATCTGTGTGTTGTATTTTTTTCTTGTGGGTTTTTTCCCCCCGCCCCCGGCCCTGCATGTATTCAGCCGGTATACTGTGTTCACTGGAGGCCATTTCATTCCTGTGTAAATGCAGTGTTGCACTGTCACCATCAGTCAATACTCAGCTCCTCCCTAAAACTCACCACTCAAAACCATTATGTAGGCTGATAGATAAACGGGGTGTAAATTTTGGCTACACATGCATCTTTCTGAAATCTTCTAGCATTAGCTAGCGTTAGTCATTCCAAGTGTTTGAAACATTGTTGGTAAAGATGATAATTACTGTGGTTTCCTTCTCCTGCAGTTTATACATGCAAGCTGTCAGACAGAGAACATCCCCTCTACCTGCGCTTGGTGGCAGGCCCCAAAACGGAAATGCTCAGTTTTGTTCTACGTGAGCATGAAACTGGAGAAGTCATGGTATGTCACACCCGTGCTGGGTCAGTGTGTTTGTGTAACTTCATGGATGAGTAGTGGGCTTCTGTTTGAGCTATGCTGACCAGACAGTTCATTTTTTGGAAGCAGACTTTTTCCCCCTGTTAATTTCCTTTGTGCCTTTGTGTTAATTTCCTTTGTGCATTTCATTTGTGGTTAGATTGACCTGTTGTTACTTGCAGAAGAAAAAAACAGTTTAAAAAGAGTAAAATATTTTCAGATGCCCTAAGATTTGCAAGGAAGGTGCCTGATGCTGTTTCAGTTGGAAATTGTCTACAGTGTCTGAGGTTTTGTTTAGAAATACTGTATATATAAAGGATTGATGTATTTTCTGTTCATGTCATCCATTCTTTGCTCTCTTTGTCTTTCCAGTGGGAAGCTTTTAGTATTCCTGAACTGCAAAACTTCTTGCGCATACTGGACAAAGAGGAAAATGACCAACTGCAGATCTTGAAGAACCGCTACGCAGCTTACAGGGGCAAACTTGAAGAAGCCCTTCGTGGGGTGTTGAAACCTGGTTAAAAGGGGGGCCAAAGGACTCTCAGGAAAACATGTGCTACCAAATGTCAATAGAGCATGCCAAACCCAACGTACAAAGAGCAGCAGAGAGTAGCTTTCTTCATTCAGAAGACTGTTTTGTGACGCCAGGGTAGACTTAGTTCCATAAGCCAGGTCACTTAGCATCTCGCACCCACCAGTAAGGGATTCTGCATGTTTGTACATCAGTTTGCAACCCTCTGTGTGCCTAGACAGTTTCCCAAGTTATCTTGGTGCAAGCTGTGAAACTGTAAGCGATTTCCTAGGATGCTATGAAATAAGATTTTTGGTTTTTTCTTCTTTGCTTAATGGTATCTTTACAAGTAATGATATGCAAATTGATGGGTTAAAAAAAATAATTATTAAAGCCATTTGGACGAGAATTAGTCGGAGCACTATCTTAGAGATGAAGTTGATTTGCACTACCTTTCTGTTTTCAAATAGTTACTGTATAATTTGTGAGAGAACTGTTATAGGTGGAAGGCATATGAGATCTTGTGGTTTGTACTGTGAAATTTGTGGAAAGCTTTAAAGTGGTCTTTCTGAAGAAGGTAAAGAGAAAGTTGAAAAGAAGGTAAGAGTTGGGGGAGAAGAACTAATAGCTGACAGAGGAGGTTTTAAATGAAAATAGTATTTACACAGAGGAAAGTTGAAATATTAATTCTACAAGGTTAAAGTTTTAGTATGTTATAATATTGTGAGTAAGTTTTATGGTTTTTAACTGTGTAAATCCACACTGGAAAAGAAATAAAGATGATAGAAATAGTGGGAAGGAACGAGAAGCAAAAGCTAAGTAAGAATGGAAATGGAGCTGCACATACAGGTCCCTTTTGGAGAAGCTGATTCCATAAAGGCATAGTTGGGGTTTGAAAAGTGTGGCAAACCCGAAAAGCTGCTTACTTGAATTTTGAAAAGTGGTCCATGTCTCAGATAACTCTGTGAGAAATACCTGTCTAGCAAGGGCTCAGACATAAGCTACAACTACAGATGCATTTGGTTTTTATTGTAAGTCAGGTCTTTCCTCTGGCTCAGTGATCCTTTTTTAGGCTGGGTAATCTTGAATTATCATATCTGAAAGACAGAAATAGCTTCCTCTGCTTCTTTCTTTGTTAAAGGCTCAGTCAGGCAAAGAAAGAATTTCTTATTCCCATTTCCAGCCCAGCAGAAAGTTAACATTTATTGTCTGTGTTGGTGACTGAGCTTAGTAACTCTTGCTTTTAATATTTCAAAAGGTGTTTTCCTTATGGTTTTTAAACTCTTAATTGAAAAACTGATTACCAAATTCTGCAGACTGCTGATTTTACTTGATTTAAAAGTAGGAAAAATGTAGCAAGAAAACTTTTTACTTTAGTGTAAATATAGTTGATGTTCTTTCAGAGTTATTTATCTAAAAAAGCATGTTCAAAATAAACCAAAGAAGTGGGTGTGCAATAGAAGCATGGAAGCATGAGGCAGATTTGAGTGACTGATACTGTAGTCATTATCATGCCAGAGAGGAAATGAGTTCTATACTGGGGGGTAGGGGAGTGGAGGAGTGCTAAGGATTGAAGAGCAGCAGAAGTTGTGGTGGGGTTTTTTCCTCTCTGTTCTTAATGTCTTCAGTTTTTAAATTCCCAAGGAATTGTTAAAACTTTGGTGACATCTAATGGATACTGTGTGAAACTCCAAGATGCTTCTGTTCTTCCCCTTAATTTTATGTAATTGTGCCTTTGTTTCCTTTCCTTAGTAAGATTCTTTTTAAAACTCTTCACAAGTTTTTTAGGTAAAAAGAATTTGCAAGCTTATGAGACAATCATAATGTTTTAAAGGGTTAAGAGAAATTAAGAGTAGGACTAACTATAAAATATATCTAAGGCATATCTTGTTTGTTTTTGTAATTTCACATGTAACATCGTAGTGCATGTGTGAGTTAGCAACATTATCCTCAAGTGAGACACTTTATAATGGTTCAGGGAATGCTTTTGGTTTTTGTTACAATTTGTTTTTCTAGGAATGCACCAGCATGTTGGTGGGTATTCTGTTAACATCTTAATTTATGTATCTGCCTGTAGCTATGTAATCATTGCATAATCACTGTCAATATTGAACCATTTGTTGCTCAGATTTAAACACTGTTTGAGTTTTAAAGTTGAGTATAAAAATATGTGAATTTTGGTTTTACTTGAACTAAACTATGTCTTTTTAAGTAGGCACATCTGCATTTACTTAAGCCAAAAACCTCAATCAGTGTTGTATGCACTATGAGTCTTGATTTGGGGTGAAGGGGATGGGGGTGGGGGACCAAAATAAACTTTTATTTTAATTTTGTCTTAGTCCACAGTTAATTATTTTAAGATGTCGTGTGTGGAGTTAATTTTCTTCTTTTTTGTTCTACACACTGGCAGTTACAGCAGCTTTAATTTAAAAGAAATGGTTGTGCCTGGTCAGTTTTATCTTTTTTTAATTTTAGCATCAAATTGAACTGTCAAAGCTTTTGTTGCAAAACTGTTTTCTTGTCATTATATGATGGTACCAGAATGATTAAATGATGAGGGAGGGGAAATGCAGGGAAACATTAAAATGTATGTCTTTAAATACAAACATTTAAACTATTTATAATTTTAACAAGCTTAGTTTTATTTTTGTAGGGAAATTTTTATTCCCCTTAAACTTATTACTGAAATGGCAAAAAAAGCGATGGTTCCATTATTAAAGTTGAAGTTGGCAATACTTGGTTATGTGACGTGTGTTTGGTTTTTCCTTTACCTGACCATGGTGTTGTGATCACTTTGAGGCCAAATGGATTTCCTCGTAAAGCAGCAATAAGTCCTGTGGGCAGACACAGCTGGCCTTTAGCATAAATTAAGGTTTGCCTGGGAGAGAGGGAGGGAGCTGAGGGTGGCGGGGCTCACAGAGCTGACCCCTCCATAGGGGGAGTGCAGTGGTGCTGGGTGGGACAGCCCAGGGGTGAGTGGTTTCTTTCTGTTAAAAACACCTTGCAGAAACGAGGCCATTACACCAAGGCTGGAGTGACACCCCAGCCCTTCCTCCCTGAGAAATGCTTTTCACTCCTTTTTGTCTTTGATGGCTTTTTAGTGGTTCTCTTTGGTAGCATCCACGTTTAATTTTCTGTTTACTTGTGTTTCTTAAAAGTGGTTTATTCCTCCCTGATTGAATTGATAGGAGGGAGCTGCTGAGCTGTTTGTTTGGTCTCTGTGGCACTTCCCTGGGCACTGTGGCCCCGCAGCAGAGGAGATGGCAGTGGCTCAGCCAGTGCCTTGGAGGCTGGTTCATGTGAGACCTCCCAGCTTGGTGTGTGCCACAACCACATTACGGCTGTGTTTGCACTTGGTAAGGACTGCAAATAGCAAACACTTCAGCACTCAGGCAGGGTGGGATGGGTAAAGGCCTTAAAGATACTGGAGTCAGCAAAGCTGCTGACCACACAAATCACTGGGCTCTGCCTGTGGCAGCTATGTACTACTAGAAATCCAACTTGGCAAAAGAAACCCTGTGTGTTTCGGTGGTTCGGGGGCAGAATCATCCATCTGGAGACTGAGGAGTTCAGTGCGGAGGCAGAGCAGGACAGCAGCACTGCCTGTGGAGCAGTGGGGCCATTCCTCTCCATGGCAGGGATGGACAGATTGTCAGTCTGCTTTGTCTTCCTGCAGGCCGAATTTTTAGCACTGAAATTATTTAACATTTGCAAAAAACCCCACCAGAATCCATTTCCTTCCTGCCCTCCTCCTGTATGTGCATGAGTACAGAACCGTTTTCTTTCCTTCCCAGGTTCCCAGCATGGGGATTTCCAGTTGCAGTCCTTGCAAGTTTTGCCAGCATTCACTTTTTACCATCTCCCATTGATCTAGAACCATTCAGGTATGTTCCCCTCCTTCATTTTAATGTTCAGTAGCGTACTTGTATTTGTTGGGAAATAACTGTGCTTTCAGAACTTTTCCTACACTTTTCCTCTTGCAGGAGCATATAAATTACACTATTTAAGTTCATATGCAGGAGAAATAGTTTCTTCTATAGAACTGGAAAATAAAAATGAAACTTTTTTTAACAAGTGAATTTCGAGCAAAAGAATGCTGACTACTGCAGTATTCATACATTAATGTAGGGAGATGTTAGTATACCTCAGACTAATGATAAGGAATAAAACTGTACAGGATTATGGCAATTTTGTGTTTGTATTCATTTCAGAAAATAAAAACTGAAAGTCTGTATACTTTTGGCTTGAGCCTGAAAGCTCCACAGTCCTTAATTTAGTCTGAAGTACCAGTTTTAACAAATTCTCTTAAAAAATAAAAAAGATAATACCTTGTTAGTAGTATCTCTCGAATAGAGTCCTATTACTTAGACTAACTTTCTGGTCTAATGTTGCCTTGTTTCTTATAAGCATCTACTTTATAATTAATTCGGTGCCGGTTTGAGAAGTCTCCTCCTGCTGTAGTTGGATCAAGTGAATAAAAAGCTGCAGAGTGGACAAAGAATCCTTACAGGACAACTGAAAGGTTCTGAGTTTCTTCCTGCTGATGAGGAAGGCAAGTGGATGACTTCCACATGGGTGGAAGATTTTTTTATTATTTTACAGATCTGCTACATCTGCTTGGTCAAGAATCAGGGACTGTGGTGAAAATTCAAGCCAGACAGAGGAGACACACTGTGGTCTGCTGTGTAGAACACAAGTTTAGTGCTGTGAACTGAGGACTTACCTATTCTGGAGGAATTATTTTCCTCTTGATGTGTGAGTGGGTAAAAGAGATTGCTGCAGTCGCCAGTATGGAGAACTAGGCAACGCTCAATCCAGAGCAGTTTGAGCCAAGCACTTCAGACACTGAGCCTGGCTGCTGGCACTAGCTTTGTGGTGTCTTTCAAGGAAATATTGCATAGGCCAGGACATGTTTGTCTGAAAAGCACGTTCTTGTGTTATGTGCTAGCAAGGTGAGAGGTAATTCTGGAGTGTTCTTGTTTGCCCTCGTGCAAGCTGAAATTAGAAGTGTTTTCAGTTGTAGCAGCGTAGGCCTGAAAGGGACCCAGCCCAACACCTTGCACTGAGGCACCCAGTTCTAGCAAATGGCTCCTCAAGCTGTTTCCTTCCTGCTTTCCTCAAAGGTTGTTTTTAAAAAGTCTTTTTATTGCATTTTCTGTTCTCTACCTCTCCCTCTACAACTTTTGGAAAGGGCAATGTTCACAACTGGAATTTTGAAGAGTTTTTTTTTTAATCCAAGGATTAATCCTGCAGATGCTCTGTGTTGCCAAATCTTAACTTTTCATGATGCTGTATAAAATACTATCTTGGTACTTTGAGTGCATTTTCCATATGAATAAGACAGGATATTACTGATAAAGTAGTTCTGTTTTGCCTTCACTTTACCATGAATACCCATCAGAGAAGTAGAGTGCAACACCCCCTTCACTAACTCTGTAAACCTAAATATAGCACTGTGGCCTCGCACATAGCATGAGAGAAAATAGCATTACAAGTCTAAGATTTCTCACTTTAAATACAGAATCTGGAATGTGATCAGACATTTCAGCTGTTTCAGGCATGTATCAGGAGGAATTAGAATGCCAGTATATTTTATGACAGCGAAGTTCAGCCTCTTGGTTTTTTTCCTGGGCTTAGTTGTATTAGAACACTGGCTCTGAAGCTCTCCCTTCAGATAAACAGGTGCTTTCTGTATGCCAGTAATCCTAGACAGTTCTTTTAATCTAAACTTGTCAGCAGATACTTTAAGAATCTGCCCTCTTTGCTCCTAACATTTTTCCATAGATGTAAGCGAGCAGATGTTAGACACTTCTGTATTTTTATCTGCTCTGGTTTGTCTGATGAGCACTTACAGTCAGAACCTGTGGCTTTTTAGTAATACCGGCACAGAAGGGCAGCGTAACTTTGTACAGAGTATCTTTTAACACCTGTTGCCAAGTGCCAGCACTCATTTTTAAATGTAAACAAGGCTGAGTGAAAATGCGGTTCACACATAAAAAACCCAGTATCTACTTTAGTTCAGTCTATGTAAATAAAAGATGTATCAGAGGAATGTTTCCAGGAAGTTAACAGAATTAATACTAAGTGTGTTTTGTTGAACAGTAGATCTAGGATTGGTCATGTGCGTTGTGCTATTTCAGAGCCTGGAGCAGCCCAAAGGCAGGAGGACGCTCTTTTCTAAAGGTGGGGCTTATTGCTGCTGGTGTTTTTTCTTTAATACTCGACAGAGAAGCTTTTGAAGTTACTATACAATTTCAGAAGACTTGAAATACTTCTGTGAGGTTTTTGCCTTGTTAATTTGAACACTTTAAAAGCAGAGGAGAAAAGCACTAAGCAGGGATCCAGTATAAAACGTTGTTAGTCCTTTAGTGTAAAACTTACATGTTTTTGGTATTATTTTAAAACATCACAGCTCAAACAAATCCACAACACACTTTTATTTTGCTCAGGATTTTCATGTTATAGGAGTAGATCATGTGAGTTCCACTGATGCTTTCACTGATTTTCAGCAACAGCATGAGAATATCCCCATGAATCTTTAGTCTCATCCTTGATGCCTTTGCTGCCAACCCACAGGAATCTACAAAGTCGTTCTTGCCAAGCAAGAGTCATGGAGCTGGCTTTTCCCTAGAACTTGCACAGGAAAAACAAGGAAGGGGGTGATTCAGTTGTGTTCTATCAAGTCCCTCTTATTCCTGTTTTTACAAAATGGGTGGATTTTGGCAGCTGGAATAAGTTCAAACTACTTTAACACCTTGAGAAAACAGACACTGGTTACTTTGAGATTTGTGAGCAATTACTGGACCACAGCTTTAAACATGGTCTGGTGGATATTATCAAAATGCTGACAGCTGAATCTGACTACAGCAGCATCTGCAAAGTAATATATTGGCACTGCCCTTTCTTTCTAATCATGGAATTCCCCTGCCCCATCCCTTGAATGAAGTATCAGTGCTGTGTATGTCTTCTTCTAAAACAGGTGATTCCTTTAGCCTTGTAACAGCAATTTTCTTCACAAACATGGCTTGTTCTTAGAAATTAACAACACGGAGATGTGGCAAGCTTCCATGACCCTGATAGTAGTGTCACTTGGGAATGTCTATCTAAGTAATACAGAGCTGCCCTTGTGGTGCTACAGTAAACTTTATAGTTTTCATAAGCTGGAACATCATAAGAAAGATAGCAATGTTTCAGGCAGCTATTAAGTATTTTTGTCTGCTTAATGGAACACTGCTACCTGCTTCCTGAAGGAGAAATGAAACTGATACCACCTGGTTAAGCAGAAATGCAAATAAAATGCAGAAATATATGTTTTAATAGCTTGTGAAAGCCTCAGACTTAAATAGGGTAAAGATGTACCAAGTCACCTTCGTCTGTAGTTCAGGAAAGTTATGTAGTACTTATAAACAGAATCATCAAAGAAATTCAAGTCTGTTAACAGGGATTGAGGTGAGTAAGTAGCATCTTAGTGTTGGTCACAGTTCCCATTTTGGAAAAAGCCTTACACATGGGATTTTATTCTTCCTCTTTCCTGGGGCAGCACATACTGGTCTTAATTGTGAAGAGCAGTTTCTCCATTGTGCTTTGTTTTCCATCTATTCACCTACACCAGTTTCCAAGGAAATGCAAGCAAGTACAGGCTGCATTTCAATTTGTTCCCTCACCTCAGGGTTTCTTCCTGGTGCGAAGTAGTCAGGTGCTGCCCTGCTAGACACTGTAATAAGCTTCCCTGTGGCCATATGAAGTATCCCTTGTTAGGTACCAGGGCAGTAAAGCAGAGGCTTTTAAAGGCTTATAAAATAGGAATCAGCCATTAGACATGTGACACAGCTTATTCCTGTAGGAAGGTTTAACTCAAGCTCAGTAACAAAGATAGAAGTTTGATAGGCAGTTTATTTTTTCTTTCTTCAAAAGTGCAGCAGTGAACAGGGTCCTCTGGAAGGGCACTTTCTAAACAGGCGTTCAAAACAGCAGAAATATGCTCACAACATGCTACAGCAAAGTATGCTCACATACAGAGAGTCATACAAAGAAAATTCATTTTAATGGAATCACAAGAAATGACAGCTGTTTCACTCTCTTGAAATACTGTATTCAGTTTGATGAATCAATCTCAAATTTAACTTGACTGAAAAGGTATTATACCTGCTTGGGGTGTGTGTTTCCATGTACATGTCCCTGCTACAGCTTCATTCCCCAAAATGAAGCAGCCCAGTTTTCTGGGCCCGTGCTGGGTAAGCAGAGGCTTATTCTGGCTGTATTACTTATGATGAAGTGATGATAATGAATGTTGGTTTGCTTTAGGGTAATATAATAGTTAGTAATTGTATTTCTCCCTGTATAGTATCTACTTTACCAGATCAGATCATTAAAAATTCACAGCTCTGCTTTTGATAATAATGATTTTTAAAAAAAGTAAAAAACATGATCACATTTTATCTAAACTCAACTCTGTACCAGTAAGGCCCTTTATTTAAAACTCTGTACATTTAACATGAATACCTTCGGTAACAGGGTACAGATACAGCCATGGTCAAATAGCACATGAAATGGAATATCCAGAAAGACCATTTAATTTTAAAATAACTTAGTTGGGAATTAGATCTGGATAAGAGTCAAGGATCCTTCATAGTGTTTTTTTAATTATCAAGGATAAGAATTAACACTGTTCATTTGAGGCTGTAAAAATACTCAGAATTAACTGCTTTATGGCAACAGACACAAGTGATGAACTGCTCTAAAAGCAATGGAAGGCAGGCAGCTCTTGGTTCCTGTTCCTCCTTCAACTACATGCTTAACAATTCTTAAGTCTTTACCAAAAGTGGGAGTGAATCAAATATTTTCCTGAACCACTAAGTAAAGACTGATTAATTTGATTCTGAATTTCAATTTAATACAGTTACTACCTAAGCCAGATTTCAGGTATAGTGTGGTTCTCTGACAGTGAGTGCATTAAGTTACTGAGCCTTGTTACAAAATGCTTTACAGGTATGTGCAGAGAACAAGAGTATTACTTTGGGTAAAACATCTGGTCACTCATACTGAATCATCTGCATCAATTCTGTCAACTTTCATATTACTAATTAGGCAAAAAATAAAACATTCAAAAGAAAGTGTCCTTGTTAGGGCTTAAAATCACTTCAAGAAAAGACTGCATTAGAGTTACATTTCTGTACCCATAACAAAGTTTTTTTTCTATCAAGAATGCACATTACATGCACTGAAACTTAAGCAGAAACTTGATGTACAACGCAGATTTGATAGGACAGATGAGGGTTTAATGTGCAGCAGTAAATGTATTTCACGCTAGCCTCCACACAGCTACCAAACTGAAGCTTAAACAAAGAACAAGTCTAAATTGCTAGAATTCTCCAAGCAAAACACTACCTACATGAGCTCAGTATGCAAGAAAACCCTTGAGAGCATGAAGACAACTTTGGTTTTGTTTCTAGAGACAAAATAATGTATGAAGGATACTGATGAGCAATACTAAAAGCTTGAGAAACAAAAAACAGGATAAAGCTACAGTTGTAGTTGAGAAAAAAAAAAACAAACCTGAGTTTTTGAAAGCATGTAGTAAGTAGTCTGAATATCCAAAACCCTCTGCATTTATACATTTTCAGCTTCATCTGAAAAGTTACCTTTCACGCTACTTTTTTTTTTCCAAATATTTGGTCACTTCTGAGAGATTTGAAACAAAAGTTCTATAAAAATCTAACCTGTAGACCACCACAGAAGTTTGCAACTCTAAGCTACATGAAGGATAACTTCTGTTTCTCAGAATTAAAAGCCAAGTTCAACTTATTTTACTGTAGCATTGCTTGTATCCAGTTGGTGGACCTGCACACTGGGGTATGCACCTTCACAGTTTTGAGTCATACTTCATTGCCTACTTAATGATTAGTTGAAATAATCATGCTCTCTACTGGGGTAAGATGTGAAATAACAACACTAAATAGTTTTGCCACAGTTTGTTTGACAAGGGAATCATTATCATGCCTGAAAACAGTTGATTTGCCCACAAGCAACACAAACTTGTCTTGCAGAAGATCCATAATTCAGTGTTTCCAGATGGTGTTGTGCCAGTGAATCTATACAGAAGTTATACGGTAATTCAAGTTTGTGTGTTTTTCAAGATTTAGAAAGATACTCAAGTTTGGGTGCACATGATGGCTGCATTTCAGCTAAGCCTAATCAGAAGGTTGAAAAGACATCACCCTTTTGGAGGGAAACCAAGTGACTTCTGACATGCAGACCTTTGGTGTGAAGGCCACTTTTTGCAAGTAGTTACATCTCAACCAAAAAGCAACACTCTATGAAGCACTTAAACTGCCTAAAATAGCTCTTAGTCTAATGTCTAGTGAGCAATGATTCTATGATTTATTTTTAGCTAGTTTGCTTTCAAAATAATTTACCTTCAAGAATCTAATCAACGTAAGAAGTTAGACAATTCAAGACATTTGGAGGTTAGAGACAGATCAGCTCTACTGTGGTGCCCTGGTTGTTGGATTTTATTTTAATATTACTTCTGTTTGTGTATTAAAAATAGACTTAAGAGTTAGCTCAGAGCACAGGCACACTTACTTGAATACTTGTTAGTCTCAACAGTCTCTTAACTCACTAGGAAGTCAGTCTATCTTAAACCCTAAGAGGTTTTTCAGTAGTACATAGTAACCCAGCCCAGCATTTCAAACCAGGAGGCTGAAATTACATTCTTGTTTGCAAGCTACCAACGCTGTCCTACAAAACTCATTGGTCTCATCTGAAGGGGTCTCATTGAAAGAGACTATTTAGCAGATGGGTTTTAATTCTGCACAAGACACTTGCTAGTCAGATTCTACACTTTTGACTAAGCCCTCCTACTCTCTTTTGGGCTAGTTTGCTATTGTCATTAACAGCTTGGAGCTCAATACAGGAAACCTATAATTAAGAATAGCTTTTAAGAAGGTCTGTGACACTGAATATGGGTGAGCATTACTGTGCAATAGCACCTGCCTATCTAACCTGACTCAAATACACATTTATTGATTTTTTAGAACAAAATAAACTGTTCAGATTCATAGGCATAGGTTCACCTCTGTGCCTGTGATATGAAAAGGTACTTGAAAGACAAAGGTGGTAATCAACAATCTAAGCAAGACAGAGTAGCTGTGTCTAACAATTTACAGTTAGAGTTCAGCTGTAAAATATATATATTGCACAAGGCAACCAGCTAAAGACAAGGGGTTTCCTTCCAAACAGGGTTTGAAAAGCCCATTAAAAGTCTTCCAGCTGTAATCAGCGAAAGTTAACAGAGACAGACCTGCTGCAGTCACTGGAGAAACTGGTCAGTAGGAGCCCATTGCAAGAGGCTCTTACAGGTCTTACAAGAACTGTGCAGAAAACCTCCGAGCCCGTAGGCCGTGATTGCTGAACATGAGCCGTGGGTCAAACCTGTACCTGGAGAGAGGAACAGAGTCAGTGTGAGCTGCTTGGCCTGCAGTACCCAGCACTTCTGAGAGAGCTTTGTGCCAGAAGAGCTCTGGTACAAGGCTATGTGAGAAGCTGCTGTCTCAACAGTACACAGCAGTGCCAATTTCTCTCTATTACAACAGATAAACTGTAACAACATGCAACCAAAAAGATGAGTCTCCAAAGAAATAAATCCTAGCTACAATGTACCAGCAGCATAGGGGCATGTATAAAATCAAGCATTCAGGAGCTACATTCTAACAGAAAGCTTTGCTTATGACAACTTATGTAGCACTTTAAGGACACTGTAAGGACGTTTTAAATATTGCTTAAAAAAGCTTTGATATAAATGATTAGTGACTGAGTTTTGAGGCACGAAGTGCTATTTACTGCCAACAGCTAATACATACAGCTCCACTCCTGCAGGAAACATTCTGGCTAACAGCATCTCCAGGAACAATCAGAGCTAGTACTTGGAAAATGCCTGCCTAGAGAAACCAGCAGAGCTTCTCCTGGTTTGCAGGCAAACCTGAGGTCAAGTCTCTTGACTACTCAGAACAGCTGAAGTGTACAGCTAAGTCAACAGTGTCCGACAACATTAAAGTACTAGTATTCATACCATCAAAGTGACACCTGGTAAGTTAAAATATAGATTAAGCATTAAAAATAGAAGCATCAAGAAAACACCTCTATTAAACAACAGTATGTATGACAATGTATTCCATCACAAATGCCCTCTATAAAAGCCTAATTTAAAAAACACATAGTTATATTTAAAAGTCCTATAATAATGAAGTGGATCAGTGTTTACCCGGGATCAAAGACACCTGGTGTACGGCACGTTGCTCCTGAGCAGGACTGCAGCATCATTAGTCGATAGTTCATCTTCTCTAAAATTTCTTGATCAATTGTTTTAGCAATGTTATTGATCTGGTGTGGATCTGCAGTCAAGTTATACACTTCCACAAACACCTGCAGAAGAAAGTTCCTGCACTGTATTAAGTCCTGAATGCTAATTAACAGTCATATTATTTGAGAAGAATGCTTTATGGCAGGACATAGTCTCAAATGTTTTTGTGAACTCCACTACAGCAGCCCCACACATAAGCTGTGTTCAGCCATGCAGCTAAGTAGTCAAAGACAGGACAGTGTGCAAGCAAAGCAAAGTTTTGCAGTGGCACAATTTTGTTGGAAAAGTTTTTACTTTCACCTGAAGTACGCACCTGCTACTGCAGATTCTTTTCCAACACATAAATGAAACGTGTCTTATGACTGTAAGACCACAGTAAGAGGCCTTGGCTAAGCGGGCAGTCTTTTCACTAATGGATCTCAAAATACATAATTTCATGACCATCACATCAACCTTCTATACTCATCAGATACTTAGAGCTGTCAGACTCAGACAGGTGTCTTGACTTCATGTACAAAATATGATGAATACAAGTATGCTACAGCTTCAAACAGAAAAAGCTTATTCTGTGTGCTTTGAGGTTTGTCTGGAAGATTTTAGGGCAGATTTGGTTTTTGGTATATTAAATCTCTAGACACTTCTGTGGGACAAATACTGGTCAAAAGTATCTCAAGAATTTAGCTGTGGTTTCATCTGTCCTAGAGTAGGAGGCCTGACTGCAGCTGATACTGATAAAAACTGGCTGAGTTGTGTCTAACTTTGATAAAGACATATCTGGACAGACTTTGGCCTTCTTCTTACAAGGTTCACTGCAAGGTTATAGAAGCCACACTGTTGCATCTTCCCCATACTGTTGGTTTTATTTTAGCTAGCTCAGGTAAGCAGTGACCCAAAAATGCCACAGCCATACCTTCTTAGTAGAAAAATCCTAAAGTGACATGAAGTATATTATTGAGTCAACTTTGGAGTCTACTCTTACAAAGAAATCCACAAGACTTGTTTAACTTGATCATAATTTGTCAGAAAGGGGAAAAACAGAGGGCAGGGTCTGCTAATTGATATTTTGGTTTCCTGTACAGCTTTTCACACTATCTAACTGCAAAAACATCTTGTGGGATTTACTCCCCTAGTTTAAGTTGCTCACTGTAGACTACCATAAAACATGTTGTGTGGTGCACATTACTGGGCATATGTGCTGTTCATGCTGTGACTGCACAGCTGGTGACAGCACAGTTTGTTAGATCTGTGACCCAACTGCCTCAAACCCCACATCCTCGCTGGAGCAGCTGTGTGCAAACAAGTACAACTAACTATCAGCCCTTTAATACACCACCTTTTGTATATACAGCCTGTGCTCCTCTAGTGAGACCAGAGCAGCCCCTGAAGGGGGGACATTATGTCCCATATACCCAAAAAACTCAAGATAAGGTCAGAGACCTTTCTCCCAGTTTTAACTTTACTGCTATTTTTGCCAGACAAACAAGCAAATAATAGATGAGAAATTATTAGCACGGAATTTCAGGTCTTCCAAAGTAGAAGAGTTGAACACTGTGCCTCTGCTGTGTTTATGTTATCAGACAATACTTGTTCAACAGAGACTGCCACATGGAATCAGGCTAAGAGAGAGAACTGAAATCAGTCCAGCACAGCTCCCTGTGAGGCTGCTAGGTTATACCAGAAGGTAATAATCGTAGTTTAGGCCTCACTCCCTTCCCACACCCTTTTTTTTTCCCTTCTTTCCAGAAGCCCACTACAGTTTTGGTCAAACATTCTCACTAGGAGATAAGTACTTCACTGTTTATCCTGCAAGCAGTGCCAGTCTGCTTGCCAGAGTACTTCATGGAAACCTTGAGAGCTGATAAGAGTGCAGACAGACACACCATTGTGAACAGTTGACATCTGCTAGTCAGACACAGACTTACCTCCCGGTCATCAAATTCACAGTACTGCAGATCCCAGGAAGCTGACAGTGTCCTCACGCAGGCATACGTGTTGTTGTAGGAATCTTCACAGACACAGTCTGGGAAGCAGTGCTGTGAAGCAAGCAGCAAACAAAAACTTCAGGGCAGAAGATGAACTTTTCCTAGAGTCTGTACCAGCTCATCCTAACTGCAGCTAACTGATGAACACCCAGATCTTAATTTAACACATGCAAGTTTTCACTGGGGATTTTAAGCAAAAACTTGCTGTTGTTATTAAACTTGTCATGATTAAGTGCATTTTGTCTGGGAAACAAAGGTACATACACAGAAAAGAACAGCACAACACACTAATAAAGACAGCACCACTAGCATGCATTACTTTAGTAAAGCAAAGCAAACCTGCTTTGATTTAGAGAGTAGCTAGTGACTTAAATAAACAAAATTACAGCAAGAATTGTGCAATAAGGTTACTGAAAATTTAGGAAGAACATTGTATCACTGCCACACACTTGACTTAAGCCCACACCTTCCTGCATCAGTCTCCAGCCCTGAGGCTCCATAGGTTCCCACTGAAAGGGTTTTTGTGATCTCTGTGGTCATATGGACACATCAGTTCCACATGGCTGGACATCTCCTTCCAATTGTCAAAGGCTGCACAGGACCTACAGAGCTGGCTCCTACTTACCAACACACTGGGAGCTTACATTCAGAACCAGGTTAGCCCACACAGATTTAATTCAGCAGCTGTTTCCTAATATTAATAGAGCTTGTCTTACTTACTGTGACTCCAGGTCCTAGGCCAGGACAGGTAGGATCACTGCCATTGTATCCTTCTCCTTGGTATTCCACCAAGAAGTCTGATCTCCACGTGACATTTTTTTCTCCTCTCTACAAGAGGGTAACACAACTTAGTATCTGCTGTACTGGGAACAGAAGAAATTCTCCGTGCTTGGAGTAACACTAACACTGCCCACTGCTTACTAGGCAGTATCAGTCTTAAATAATTAGCTTTAGGTTAGAAGGTCTTGTGTAACTGGAAGACAAGGATTAAACTCCAAAAATATTAGTACACCCTCCTGTGAGGGTTTAAAATACTGTCTTCAATTCATAAAGGATCATGCAGTAATACCAAGCAGGAGCCACATGGCCAGATACTACTATCCTACAGACAAGACCCCTGTAACAATGCTGTTTCCCTTTAATTTGTATCACATTACCACAACAGATGGAAAAAGATACCCTTGGCAAAAAAAACAACCAAACAAAAAAAGAAACAGCTTTAAGAAACAACTAGGTTTTAAGCTGGTCTATTTGTAGCTGCATTTTAAAACACAGAGGGAGATGGAAGTTTATACCTAATATACAGCACCATCACAGGCATATGCAGCAAGACAATGGGTTTTAGATTTGATTCCACCAAGAGTTTAAAACAGGTGCCTTTTACCTGCTTCTGTCTAAAGAACAGCTTAAGGTTTGGATACAAGGTTTTAACAGCAAAGCACCATTTTAAGTCTGGATGATCTTTCCAAGCTTACTTCCCAAGTAAGCTGCCTTCTATTTATAGCCTAAATTTAATTAAAACTAAACAGATCAACTGCAAGCAGCTTTATTTAAATAGGCTTCTGCTCACCTATTAGAAAGGTCAAGTTTACTTTATAAAACCACATGCATTCTTCTAGAGTTTGGCAGGAAACACTAGTTCTACTGAAAATGGAGTCAAACCAAAGATTTAGTAAGAACAGTCTGCTTTTCTCCTATTCCTATGCTGAGAAATGCTAAGGAAAAGGGGAAGGAGAATGCAAGGAGGAAACAATATACAGGCTTCAAAACAGGAATTACTACAAATGTGAGAACTAGCCAAAGGATGACACAACTTTCTATTATAAAATGACTACAAAGTTGTAGTGCTTATGAAAATATATCTGCATTTAAACAGCAAACCTACTTTTTAGGCTCAGCTATGAGCATCCCATGTGAAAAGGACATCAAAGGAAAAATCTGGGTTATGAGTCAACCTAATCTATCAAAGGAAGTAACACTGACTTTGAAGAATTACTTCTGCAAGCATCATTGGTTACTATCCCTGTTCCTACTTACCAACAGCGGCAACAGTGACATCCCATCCATCTGGGTCTTATTCAAGTCATATCCCGCAATATCCAGAATAGTGGGACCCAAATCAATGTTTGCAACAAGCATCTGCAGGGTGAGAAGAACTCAACCTCAGAAGTTCAGAACCTACCTTAAATACTCATAATTTTAGGTGCATCTAAACACTACCTAATTTCATCTCTATGGGCTAATGGACACTAACATTGAAAAGCAATGGTAGGGAACCTGGAAAGTGAGTTCAAAATTCTTGTGCTTTTGTGGCCTGCAATGGCTTAATCTGATTCAAGAGAAGACAGCTTTTTATAATGAGGTCTTTGCACTTTCTACCACTCTGTGTATTTCATTTCATTCATACATATATATGCAGGGCAATAAATTAGTAGCTAAAGTGGTAACTGTGAAACAAGATTAAAAATAAATCTGTACTGGGATTTCACTTCTTTCTTACCTTGTTTGTCTGATTGGGTTTTATCCCTGGTCCTCGAACTAGCAATGGAACTTTGATATCAAACTCATAGAGCTGCCGTTTGTCTATTGGCAAAGAAAACTGGCCTAAACAACAGAAGATGGAAAAAGTTAAATGGCTTCTCTTTTAAATTATGAGCCTTGTGTTGCCACAGAGTGGTTTGGGTTGGAAGGGACCTTACAAAGATCATCTAGTTCCACCTCCTCTGCTATGGGCACATAATTGCCACCAGTAAATTTTTAGAGAAGAGAGGTTCTGAACCTGAACTACATTAACAAATTGGAGGACAGAAGAGAGAACTTCAAAGTATAAGCTGTATCCTACAAAGTTTAACAGCTTACATACTGCACTTCTAGTCGTGCAACATGATACAGACAGGTCTTTGACAGATTTTTACTGGTTAACCCTGTTACACCAACTCTTCCTATAGAAGATAGAGACCCTTCCTTCATTTCTGTCCTAATTTTATGTATACCAGGATACACTGGTAGAGATAAATGCTGAAAACCACAACCAAACAAAAAACAACAATAAAATCTCCAAACACCCCACACTACAACTCTAGATTGTTTTGCAGTTCAAATCAGTACTTCTCATGTTTATAGTTTTCCACAGCTGCAGTTCCCATTTTCTGGAGTGGTCATGAGGCTGAAAGGTTATGCAATTCCTGGAGCTTGTACAAATAAGCAGTAAGGAGTGAAAATTTTACCAGTGTGGAACCCATTGTCTGATGTGTAAAAGATGTACGTGTTGTCTAATTCTCCATTCACTTCCAATTTCTTCACTAGTTTCTCTATCAGGTCATCTACTGACAGCAGAGTTTGCCACCTATACAGAAACAAAGTACTTCACATTAGAGTGTGAAAATTTGGAATAACCCTGACTGCAAGTAGGGCATTTATATCCCTTCCAGTCAACAGTATATGCAATGTATATGAATTATTTTGATTACAAATTCTGAAAACAAACTTCATAGACTACTACACCAGATTTTTTAAGGCTGCAATTAAAGACAGAAATAGACTTTGTCCTCAGTTCTTGTTGATTTTATTCTGTAGTGTCTGCAAAAGACATCAAAATGCTGATTACTTATTATCTGGAGACAGTGAAGACCAACTTTGAAGCAACACAGTGACAAAGAGTCAGTTATGTCCTGTAAGGTCACTTGTTATTTTTCTTTATATGTAGTTTAATATTAAAATGCAAAACAACCATGACTTTAGTTGTCTTTATGGGATCCCTTCTGCTTGAAAACTGTACCAGCTGTTTTGTATTACTCATGTAATGTCAGGGTCCATTATTTCAGTGTATCTAAAGCCTTTGACAGCTACAAGTTCTTCTCTTTGTCATGGGGTTTGCTGTTGAGAAAAGTGACTGCTTCCACTAGCCTCCACAGACTAGTATCATGCTGAATTAACTACAGCTCTTCAATTCTTGGATTCTGTTGTCTCTTGGCTTAAGATTTTGTTGCGTAATTTTACCATCGTGTTTTATAAAGCAAGAGCCTGAAAAATCTCGGGTTTCCACCTCCAAACCGACAAGATAATGCCTGGTAATGCCTCAAAACGAAGTTCAATACTTAAGGTAATGTTTGTTTCAAAATTTTGAAAGAAAACACATCTGCAGTGTAAACAAATACCCTTGCTTTCTATTAAAAAAGGGAACAAGTCATGTCTACACATTATTCCCCACATCCCCTTTATAAAAAGGAATCAAGCACTTCCCCATGCCAGTCAGGTACTCCCATGTACAGACTGAGAGCCAAGATTAATAAATCAGATTAGCTGGCAGACAAATCAACCACATTTGATGTACATCATGTAAGAATCTGGAATTAAGTGAAGTAGAATGTAAGGCCATTTTATTAAAGCCTGTTGTGCACTGAAAGAAAAGCAACAGAGAGACCAAGTGCAATTGGTCTTTTTTGTGACAAATAATGGCAGCGTTTGTGAATACAATACTTCTAAAGCCAATGACAAGTTGATTTGCAAAACGTAAACAAAGTCAGGTCTTCTGAGACAAGTGCCGGAGAACTATTAGAGGTAATCTGACATTGATTGTCAGACTTACTACAACTTTTAAAAAAAATCCACACATCGCAAATTCTGATTAGAAACCTTAAGCAACAAAAAAAATTCTTACCGCTTTCTGTAAGCATCATCAAGAAACTGTATTGAAGAGTTGGTCATTGGAGTCTTTGCTTGTCGAATTAACCAGTGCTTGTTCTAAAGAAAAATACCAACAAAGATTAGTGTACAAGAGAAGTATCAGGTTTTAAACCTTTCTTAAGAGCAATTACAGAAATTATTCCTGTGAAAAAGTCAGGCAATGCTATCAAACTGACCTCACTCCGATTTTCCCTGTTGGTTTATGTAAAATCTAAGTTTCAAGAGTAAGATACATTACAGCCCCATTATGCTCAGCCCTTGATGAGAAGAAAATAGATGTGGATCTTTTCAAAGCAGTGCAGGGAAGAAAATTGTGAAAGGATCTAGGGAAAGCTCTCTCAGACTTATAAAAGAGTGATAGCCTAAGACAGGTCTGAGGAAAACAATCTGAAGCATTGAGCATCATTGTGAGATTGCACTTGGTTGTCAAAAGTGAGGTACTTTTGGGACTAATACTGGTGAGCATCCCAACAGGTAGCAAGGTGGGGAAAAGCTCCTGCAGCCAAAGCAATTAGAATCACTTAAGTTATAAACAGGCGCGTTCAAATATCTGTATCAGATTCTTAGCAGTCTAAGAAATCAGGGCTGGAGACTACTGAGGGGAGCAGAACATTACCATGTTATTTAGATTTTGACTCTGAAACAAGAGCATTTCTTTAGCTGCAGCATCATGGATTCTTCTAGATGTATCCCCAACTTTCAGAAACAGCCCCTTTCTTTCTTTCTTTCCTCACCTATGCCCCCAAAGTAATGGAGATGATGTAATTCATATAAAAAGTGATACTCTCACATCGAAGGAGTCTGAGCTGGGTCAGCTGCTGTACAAATACATGGGAAGGTCTGTTGTGAACAACCTGAAGGTTAGTATTAGTGGGGATCAGAACAAGGAATAAAGTCATGTCAGTGCAGCTTTATGCTTTTTCATTTAGTAGGTCAGAGATGACCCACTCATCACCCTCGGCTTGAGCCTGTATTTAGCTGGTCACTCCTCTCTGTAGAGCCTCTTGTTACGCAATTTCCCCCCTGTCACAAGCGAATGACTGAAGGGCTCAGGCTTTAGGGACTCACAACAAAGTGACTCATATCTCCTGCAATTACTCAGTTCCCCTGATTTCTGCTCTTCACTACTGAAGGAAAGATTTTTGGCATGGAGACTTAATGCTATGTCCAGTTTACTTAAATTCAGTTGTTCAGCTCTTTTATAGTAGTTGTAAAACAATTCTCTGGAGAGATACAGTCTATCTGAGCTGAGAGGAAAAAGTGAGGAAATACATCACAAACCCTATCTTCAGCTCAGCAGAAGTTCTTCAGAGAACAAAGGAGCTGGAAAGTCACCTGTGCACCAGCCACCTTTCACAGGAGGTGTGCTTGGAAGAGGAGCATCGTAAGGCACAACCATGCTAGGCAACTCAGGCAAGTAAGTCACCTAGTGCAGCAGAATTCTCCTCTTTGAGTATTTTGTTCTTCCTACCTTTCTCTGAAGTTTCAAAAACTTCACACAGCACCCGAACACCTTTGTGGATTTCAATAAACTTCACACTGACTCAGAGTTCTCAAATCTGCTTCCATGTCAAGTCTCTTTCAGCACTTAACATACAAAGCAGTCCACCAATCCTGCTGCCTCCCTATGCTCCATTCTTAGAGAAATTTTAGGAGATCAAGACAATATACAATATATTGCCAGCAGAATCAGAACACAGCTGTGCTCTGATTTTGCAGGAAAAACAAGGCATGCAAGAGAAATACCCAACACATATCTTAATCAACTTCTCTTTTAGAACTGCTTAGATAAAACTCATCTGGACTATTAATAATTCTGCTTGGGAATCCAGACAGCTGCTGATCATTTCATACAATTCACAGCTGAGAATCCAAAGTAGAAGTTAAACTCAGACACTGACCAGTGATGTACACAAGAGTTTAATTCCTATTTTTCATGTGGAGAGTCTGCCTAAATGGTTCCTCTTAGCAGCCCTTGCCCACATCCAGTATAAGGAAGTGAGGCGACATTCATTTAAGAGTCAAGACTGTACAATCCAAGACTGTCAAGCAAGCATTGCAACATCAGTGAGGGTCTTAGCCCATGTACATGTTTACTGCTACTGCAGGAATCATGCTTGCCCTAGAGAACAGTGAAGCTCTAGAAAACACTGAAGCTACAAGAAAAGTTAGGCTTCAAGACCACAACACTTCTAACTGCAGAAATGCACATTAGCTGTGTCTAGGAAGGAAGGTAATGTTAGCCTGTTCCTCTAGTAAAACTGCTGTATCCACAGATATTAATTGCCAAACATTAAGTCTAGTATTTTTCTCTGTGTTATACAGACATATGCAGAGCTTTTACATCACATAAGGGAACTCCACAGTGTATATTTTGCTAGCTGCTGACTTCACTGGTCAATTCACTCCTAAATCACTATTTTAAAAGCACTCTATTACAGTAATGGAGTCTTAAGACAAAATCTGGAATCCCTTCATGGAAGAAAAAACCTCAGTCTGATTCCCACTCCCTAGTTTGAAACTTAAAAAGGTTGGGCTAAAGTATTTCTTACTGCCTGCAGCCCTTTTCTCCCCTTTCATTCATGTTTTTCTATCATACTGATAAGCACATGGTCATTTTGCAAGCTACAGTTCTCAGCTAAAAACAAGTTTCATTCTGTACAAAAAGAGTCACAGTGACCTGAGGTACGACTGGGCTCCTGATAGGCATTTACACAAAGTTATCTCAGTCTTAAAATTAGAAGCAAATCTTCAAGTGAAATAATTGAACACTGAACAGCAGTGGGTTCTATATTTTAAACTACTTGAATCAAAAATATTAAACTTCTGTAAGTTTTCACCAAATTAACTGCTCATGAAACTCATTTATTGACAGAGTAAACTGCAGCAGATTAGTCTGAGCTAGACCATATCTGGCCATATTTGCTGTCAGTGGAAGGTACTGCCCTGTCACAAGAATGTCTGAGTTTGTAACATTAGGCCCAGCAATTCTGGTTACAGGTTATTTTAGCAAATGAAAGGCAAGTTCTCAAAGCACTTAGTGACCTTGGGCCCTATGGTTCATGATTCCAGAGTCCTCTGATTAGTCTGACATGCTTTTCACCTCGGGGCAGCTTTGCCATGAGCTCAAGGAATGGACTGCCCAGCCACAAGCAGATGTGTGTAGAAGACAGGGCTCTTGTCATTCTTCACCCAAGCCTTTCAGTAGCACACTACCTATGTGTTCCCCTGAACATACTGAAAGCAATTATAAGAAATTTTTAAGAGCTTTGGAAGAGTATAGAAATGGGAATTCACTTTATCCATCATAATTCCATTGTACTACCACATCACTTTTGCCACTATGTTGTTTTTCTTTACAAGACATTAGTATGCAAATATCTCAAAGTCACAATGAACTTATCTGACCCTGACAGACGAATTTAACACGATTAAACAACCAGTAGTCATAGTACTCGCCTATTCTAATCTAACATGCAAGTCAGGGCCACTGCCTTCTGCTCTCACAAACTAGAATAACCTATACAGGTTCTTGCTAGTTAGCTTACCTTGCCGTGAATATTAAAATTGCTGTTTCTTGGTGCACTGACATTCTGAAAGCTCTTTGTATACTGTGGAGCAGGTGTCCAAGGGGAGTGCGGTGCTGGGGTTGCAATCATCATAAAGAATGGTTCGAAATTAGATTTGTACTCCAAGAAGTCCAGTGACATGTTGGCCTGTGAATAGTGTGGTTAGAGAAAAGTCATGCCTCAAAGGAAAACGGCACGTATTTGACAAATCCAAACTAGACATTCATAACTTATTTAGAGCTGGGTAGTACTGCGAACATTTAAACTATTTCAAAAACTTACTGCTTGCTCATCTACAAATGTCTAGAACAGCAACTCATGATAAAAATAATCTCAAGTGCTCATGTTAAACAAATAATTTTTCCCACATCTCCAAATGACTTTCTACTTCAGACCCTTGCATTAATTAGACCTGGAAAGCTCATCAGATGTTTGTGCCTGTTCCAAGCACCAACAAAATCCACCTATACTCTGGCTTAATCAAGTAAAATCAGAGCTTTCTTCAACACAGTCCAAGTCTGAGACTTTCAGCCGTCTCCTGTCTGACAGACCCCAGTTTAGGAGCTTCAGCTTTCTTTGGAAATAGCAATAGTTCTGAAAAAAAAAATTTAGCCCCACTGCTTATAGCCCATGCTCATTCTACAGCAAGCTGCAAGATTACAAGGGGCGAAGACAGAAGGTCTGGCAAAGAGCAGTGCCAAAATACATTTGCTCACACCACTTCACTGCACTTTCATTTTCGTTTCAGCCTATACACAACTTCAAGTAGTGAGCTCCATTTCCATTTCCCCTAGGTCAGCCTTTAAAATTAAAGCTTCAAAGGTATTACTTGTAGATGAGTTCTTCAGTATTCAAATCTTGCAACATCTTTTTCTTGCCTGATTAATATACCCCATTTTGGATACCCTTTTCTTTCTCTAGAAAAAAAAAATACACCAGGAATTCCCTCTTCCTTCCTTCTAAATTTAGCATCTAAGCAAGTAAGGCTCAACTTCAGTTACGTGACAGCAGAGTCAAGGAAGGATAAGAACCACTCAGAAACTCATAGTGGTAGTCAACTTTGATTTCATTAGGAGCTTAAACTGCAACATGTGAGAACTGCAATAAAAAGATTCAGGTGTTCGGATTCTTAATACCGGACTCAAGTACCCAGGTGCCCTTAGGACGAGAAAGCTTGAGGATCGCATCAAGCAACACAGGAACTTTGCATAAGCAATCTACTCCTGTGCACTGCCCTGCAAGTGAATTAAACACTCTCTGAAATGCTGAATACATGTTTGGTAACTACAGGAAGAAAGTAGAATGCAACACACTGAAAATTGTAATACGCTGCTGTATCAATAGGTAACATACCACAAATAAGTAGTTTATGCAACAATGACCTGTTGGACAAAATGCTTACGAGCTGCTGAAGGATCAAAAAAACCCAGTACAATGCCAGTAATAGGATAGTCTCACTTCTGGCTTATCAATTCCAATCTAGCTTTAGACGATGTAAATCTAAATTTAATCAGACAGCTGTTCAGTACCCTAAGAAACATCAATCAGTGCTGTTGCTAGTGAGCAGCTGTCTGTGTTCTAGCACCCAGTGGAATGAAACTCCTCAGGGTGTCAATGAAACACTACAAGACTGCACAAGGAGACATCTCTAGAGAAGAATTTTTGTGAGTACTGCAGTAGCAACCTATACACTGTAACAGCACATCGAATTATGACTCCAGCTTGGCAGATGGGGACATTCCCCCTCCCCACCCCCAGCTACTTGCCAAACAGGGCCTTAAGAGAGCTAAAGTAACTCTTCCAACCTTCCTTAAAGTATCTGACATCTTTGTTACCTCTCTTTATTTTATGCAGATAAAGAGGCTAAAACATCTCCTGATCAGCTGCACATTGCCCTCACATACTATGAAGGATTGATTAGTCTTTAATATTTACAAGTTATCAGCCTGATGGACTTGGAGACCACAAGATACTAAGACATCATAATACCTAAGAAACAAAACATGGTGTGAAGTTTATTTTTACATGCTTCCTACTGAAATCTTGGCCCAGTTAATCTGTTACAGAAGTTGCATATTATAATGAAACATATTCTCCTTTGAAGTAATTTAAATCTCTGCCTACCTGTTCCTCCCGCAGAACAGCAGTCAGTATTAACTCCTCAATGAGGCTACTGGCTAGCAAATGGCCAGCTGGAACCCCTTTCCTCTCCACAGCTCATAAACATAAACCTGTCATTTCTAAATACACTCAGAATCTTGCTTTGCTGATAAATGCCCACCCACCATCACAACAATACAATCATCCATTTGTAACTAATACAGCCTAATAAATCATCCCCCCCTTCCCCAAGTCCCCAGCACGAAGCATTATCTGGTCATAAGCAGCTTCTGTACCACATATTGCAAAATTTCTTACCAGTACATCTGTCAGATAATCTACACTGTAGTTCTCGCCATGCCTTCGTGCTTTGCCATTTACTGAGAGAGTGTAGTTGTAGTACTTAGAGTTTTTCTCCTGTGAAAAAGAAAAGTGACACAGACACTTATGCAAAGCAACACGTGCATCGATTACTTGAAATAATCCAAATTAATTGCCCGCGAGCATTTGTCAAATAGGTTATGAGCATTTGCCATAAGGATACTGCAAAAATTCTCAGAAGTGGTCTCCATCAACAAAACCGGTTTTAGTGCTATCTCACACTATTTTGGCTTTACAAATTGGTATTTTTTCTCCAGGCACTCAGTAGGAGTAACATTTGTCAAAGCCACAGATCTGATGTACAACAAAGGAAAAAGGGGAAGAAAATTTGTCTTAAATTGTTAGATGCTTTTTCCCTGCTCTTTCATGACCAGCCAAGTTAGAACAAGAGTTGGATTACAAAGCAATAGAAAATTAAGTT
>VZTE01005137.1:1229418-1256148 GCA_013397775.1 Eulacestoma nigropectus | reverse complement strand
AAAAAAAAAAAAAAAAAACGGTCACATACCAAAGCATACCAAAAACTCCATCCAGGAGGGACATGACCTACTCCCCCTGCATCCTCTGCTCCATACTGAAAAAAGACAGACCATGACTCACAGTTTCAATTATGATGAATCAAAGCTAGACATTATGTTTCACATTCATGTGCTTTATTCAACACTACTCAGAAACCACGTTAAGCCAAAGTCAATTTCAGAATGGGGAAAACCACATATATATGCATAGAAAAACACATGTAAGGCCTGTTAAAGAAACCATGGTTCAATAAATAGACAGTAACTGAAAGCCTGGCAATCATCAGTAAAATTTAAATATTATTCCCTGCTCTATTCTGCACGTGAAAATATGCAGAAATCCTTGAGAACATAGCGTACATCATGAGATAATGAGAGGTAATCAAAACATCCACGTGACAAGACACTTGTAGGTTTTGTGATAACAGTTCACAAGATACTAAAGAGAATTCCACGTAGACCAACAGCTTCCTTCATCCTTCCCCCCAAGTTGGGGTAGGAACTTCAAGTAATGCTAGCCTCTTGCCACCTCACTGCCAAATAATCCACAACAACTGGCCTTTAAGACAGAAAAAAAGGGAAAGTAGCTGCTGAGTCGGTGCCAAACTCAAAACAGAGGGTGTCTCAGAGCAACACAACGGGTTTTCTCAGGGCTGCCCTCTCCCATCTACACGGCTCGCCTAACTGCAGGCATGAGAGACTCTGCTGAGTCAAGGGATGCTCAGAGGAAGCCAGCTAAGTTTCCCTTCCCCTTGCTGCCTCAGGAACATCAGCAGACACACATTTGTGCCTGGCTATGAAAATTCACATTTTATTGTTCTATTATACTACCAACCTTTTCCACCATGAGATGCAAAGAAAACTTGCTGTTTAGAACCCTGTAGCTCATCTAGCTCCAAATTCAAATCCATTACACAAGAGGAACACCTAACCTTAGAGCTTTCAGTGCTGAATTTTACATCTGACTATAAACTGCTAGAAACCATAACATAGTTAAAAAGATAAAAAACCTAAAGCACACATATACAAGTGACTCAATAATAAAGTGTTGGGTAACTGCAGCAAAACAGCTCTGAAAATACCTGTTCTCCCCATGAATTTGCCTCAGTGGACACTTTTAAAACAAGCCACAAAAAAAAAAAAAAGGACACAAAATACCTCATTTAAATACTTTCCAGCAAAGAATGTTTGATAACCACACATAGCTTTGAGCAGTGCTGGGAAGGTATATGGTTCTTGAATCTTCTGCCATAACTTGCTGCTACAATTCCCTTCCAGAGTGTTATTGACAACATGATGATTATGTGGATACTTTCCTGTTAAAATGCTAGCTCGACTGGGACAGCAAAGTGCACTGGGAACATACTGGAAAAACAGAATGAGGAGATTTAAGAGTGGCATAATAAAACAATTTTATGTCAAAATTTATAGTTTTCAAATATCAGCTAACAGGTTGATTAAAATGTTCACCAACAGTAAAACCTACTTCTTTCTGGACACCCAGAATTACGTCCCAAGTATTTTCACTAGCAAAAAACTGCACATGAAGCCAGTTTCAGGTCCCTGCAGCACATGCCCTTCAACTTCTCACCACCAGATTGGACATGGTTTTTAGATGGGGCAAGAATCCACTAAAATACTATTTGATCATTGAATCACTCCATTATTTTACCCATGGAGATACACTAGAATATGAGAGGACTGAAGTGACTTTTCACTGTGCATGAAGCTAATGAAAGTTTTGAGCAGCTTCTTTTAATGCTTCTCAGTTTGCAATATGAATATTCAGACTACGCAGTTTTACTTTAGAGATTAAGGAAGTGCTTTCAGAAAGCGAAACTTTACAGATTTTGAACATGACCTTAAGTTATAGATATTTTGAGACCTAAAAGTAGGCAGTGACTTAATTTTAAAAAACCCGACATCCATATATATAGAGTCTTTATAAAACTATTACCATTTTTTGAGATCTCAGATGACCTAAGACACAAAATACATAAATGCACACACCTCAGAAGTTCAGAGCATTAAAGCAAACACTTACTGCATTTACGAAGGTTATTCCCATCTGCGCAATGAGAGCATTAGTCTTTTCTAGGGGGGTCTGAAAGGAAAGCACCAAAAGGGTATCAGCTAAAAATGTAAGGCTGCCAGGTGAAGCACGGGATTTGAAGCAGGCTGCCTGGAAAAAAGCCCATCACCACAGTTTTTAGGCACCACCCCGGCAAGACACGAAGAGTGCCCTTTCCTTCTAGCTAGGGCCTGGCACGGCCACAGCGATTGCACAAGCTGGCCCAAGCGAGCACAAGTGCGGGGAGTTTCCAGGGGTATGTGCAGCGGCAGGGGCTGCTCTAGACAGGCCCCAGCCCCGGCCCACTCGAGCCCCGGCGGCTCCGCAGAGCGGCTCATCCCACCCGCGGAAGCCCCACCGTGACGCTCCTTTAGCGGGGCTGCTTGGCCTGAGGCCGCAGTGAGCCCCTGCCCGGCTACTGGCTGGGCCCAGCACGCCGACCCCCGGGGCCGGAGCGACCCGCGCCCCACACCGCGCCCCACACCGCGCCCGCCGAGCTCGGTCTCGCCCTCCGACAGGGGGTACGCGACCCGCGCGGGCGGCGAGCCCCGCTCTCGCCGCGCTGCCGCCAGCCCCGCGCCCCCCGCCGCAGGGTTACCATGCCGCCCAGGCAGACATCCTGATCGTCGGTGAGGATAAGCACTACGTTGGGCCTCCGCGCCTGCCGGGCCGCCCGCACCGGGCTGAGCAGCAGGAGCAGCGCGGCCAGCGGCAGCGCCCGGAGCAGCGCGGCGGGGGACATGGTGAGGCCGGCCGGGTCGGGACCGCCACAGGCGCGGAGTGGCCGCAGAGCCGGAGCAGCAGCGCGCAGGCCCGCCCCGCCCCCGGCATATGACCCGGGAGAGCGGGGGGCGGAGTCACGTGGCCGGGGGCCGCCGCGCCCCGCCCTAGACCCCGCCCCCGCCCTGGGCTGCGCGCGGAGGCGCTTCCCAGCTGTGACCTCCGCGCTCGGCGCCCCAGTGCTGGATAAACATCCATGGGAGGCGTGCCGAGAGGACGGAGCCAGCTTTTCCCAGCAGAAGAATGGTCGTCTCAACCAAGCAATGGGGCAAGAGGCAACGGGCAGAAACTGATGCACAGGGAGTTCCACCTGAACACGAGGAAGAACTTCTTTACTGTGCTGGTGACTGTGCACTGGAACAGGTTGCCCAGAGAGGTTGTGGAGTCTCCCTCACCGGAGATATTCAAGAACTGTCTGGACGCAGTCCTGTGCCATGTGCTCTGGGATGACCCTGCCTGAGCAGGGAGGTTGGACCACTCAACCTTACCCATTCTGTCATTCTGTCAGTTCCTGACCTGAATTAGTCGCGGCTGTTACTTGTGTGGCCGGGCCTGCCTGCACCGCCATCGGTGCCGCAGACAGAGCCCAGGCGCGCCCGGCTCTGGCGGCCGTGCCGATCCCGCCATCCGCTCCGGGTTGCAGGCGGTGTCACGGGGACCGGCCGCAGCACAGGTACTGAATTGCTGGCAAAAGTGAGCCGCCGCTCCAGCGGGGGAGCAGAAGCGGAACGGCCGGCAGGACGGTGCTGAGCTCCGTGGTAGCCGCACGGGGCACGAGTACCGCGCCCGGTGTCACCGCCCCGAGGCGGAGCGAGGTCCCCACCCTCCCCGCCCCTCGGCAGGTGCAGCGTCCCCGCCCGCCCCGGCCTCTACCACGGTGCGCGGGGAGGGAGCGGACCCGGACGCGGCGCTCCTGCCTGGGCTCTCCCGTCCGCTTCCCTTTCCCCTGCCCGCCCCACCCCGGCGTGTGGCCGTGGAACGGGCCGAGCCCGGAACCCGGCGGCGGCGGCGCGGAAGATGGATGCGGTGGAGGCTGGCGCGGGCGGCAGGGCGGGCAGCAGCGCCGACAGCCTGGCCGAGGAGGAGGAGGAGGAGGAGGACGAGGCGGGTCCCGGCAGCGGCCGATCCAGCCGCACCTCGTCGCTGGTGAGCGGGCTGCTCACCGAGCTGTACAGCGCCGCCGAGGCGGCCGCCCCCTCGGGCAGCGCCCGCTCCCGCGCCCTCCGGGAGCTGCAGCAGCGGCCGAGCCAGGTCGAGTACCTGCGGCTGAAAGGTACAGCCCGCCCCGTCTGCCTGCCCCTGCCGCCGCCCCGCTGGGGCCGGGAGCTGCCCCTCGCTTTCCCTCTGTGCCTGCAAGGAAATCCTGCCCGAAGGTGCCCTCCGTGCCTGCGCGCACGTGTCTATATCCAGGCTTTCTGCATGGCCGTGGCTCCCAGAAGCTTCCCACGTACTGCTAGCTGAGAGCTCCTTCCGACCAGGGCCTCCTGTGCTGTTCTCCCCTCTTTTGTTTCAAGTGCCCTAGGAGCAGAATTAGGGTCGTCTGCTACTAGTTTCTGTAATAGACTGTCCAAGCTCTTGTGTTTCTGCAAGTTTGGTGCTTTTCTTCACTTACAGTAATGAATAAATGTCCAGGTTTTCTTTCTCGTTTTCTTTCTCTATTTCTTTCTCTTTTTCTTTCCTTTTCCTTCTTTCACTCAGTCCTTATTTTCTGAATCTAGAAGAGATGCTACACATACAGTGTCATAAGAGAGAGCTGTTTTTCTCAGGTTCTTTTAGTTCTATTGGACATAAACTGGGCAACTGTAAAGCTTATTTGGAGCATGTCTTCCAGAAAAAAAAAAAGGGGGGGTGTAATGAAAAATGTAAATGCTAGAGTCAATCAGAATCTAAATGAAATTTTCAAAGAATTCTTATGAAAGTTAGGTAGCCTCAACTGTGCATGTTTGCGAAAGACTGAGACGTGCAACTCCAAGTTGAACCAATGAAGAGGAAAAGAGAACAAAGGCCTCTTGTCTCCTGATGTTTAATCACTTTTGCTTTTGATAAGGAGAAAACCCAAGAGGTGACTAAATATGCCTGTTTTTCAGAGCTGTATAAACAGCTATCTGCTTCCATGTTTGGCTTCTTAATGAGATGATACGCCATCTGATGTTACTAGGATGTAGCTCAAGTTCTTTTGTGTGTCCTTTGGCAACCTGAGACTCCACAGGAAATTTTCTTGTTCAGAAATACATTTTGTGGTATTTCAACTCTTTAGTTTTGCTGCCAAGTTATTTATTTTTACAGGGACAGCTAACTGGCATGAATAGGAAAGAATAAAACTCACCTGACTGTGCTGGTGACTGTATAAGTTGGCAGGAATGCAACTTATTTTTTTATTGCTCTCAAAATCCATAGATCTTGTTATAAATCACCTTGCCTGGTACAAGTGTTTGGGAATTCCATCTGAGCAGCACGTGCTGAAACAGGGAAGTGTCTATAAAATACAGAATTGTTTTATCAGTGGCTCCCCTCTCCTTGCAGTCATGCTTTTCACTAGCCCATGGTTGATGGTCATTTCAGCCTAATTTGTCCTTTTCTTTAAGCTCTCCAGAATTATTGAAAAAGTTTGCCACATGAGCTGAGCTGTTTACCATCCCACTGATAGTTCCTTTTCCCCGAATGCATACATATTTTTCTCATTATATCAGGTTACTGAAGAAGGGATTTTTTGGACTGATTGTCTTTCCAGCGTCAGGGGACAGGGGTTGCATTGAAAGTGATAGTTTGAAAACTTAGCTTCAGGGAGCAGGCAGCTGTGTAGATGCTGGTGGCAAGCTGTACCAGGCTATTACAGGGAGGAGCTGAAGAGGTCAGCATGTGATAAGCAAGACACAGGATTTCACTAGTGGGGTGAGCCTCTGAGAACAGAGCAGAGGACTCAGAAAAATTAATGCACTTAAGACATCTCCCCAGCAACTCCCTTTTCTGGACCTGAAGCTCACCTTATGGAGGGACAGCAGGAATATTAGAAGTTAGCTGAGACATTTTATGAACTAAAGGGGTTTGGTGGCACTGTGACCAACCAGTGGAGGTAATTGAGGCCATGACTGAAGCCATCTAGTTGCATCTTAGTGGAAAGAATTTCCCACTTAGAGCTCTAAGTTCTGGAGTTGCATTTGTAGTTTTGCAGATAGCTTCTTGAACGTGTTTCCTTGTTTTGTTACAAATGTGTATCTTGTCTGTGCATAGGCAGCTTCTGGAAGGTACTGTATTTAAAATGTATCCCCTGGTTGCAGTATTATTATTTTTATTCTGGCTACATCTGTCATGTTCCTAGGAGTTTATAACAGCATAATTCTTAAGATTCATACTCTGTGAAATAAATTGAAGTCCCTTTGTTTAAAAGAAAATTAAAGACTGGCTCAGATCCTGAAAGTGTTTATAATGGGGAATTACCCCAGTCAATGGAACTTGTCATTTATAGAAAGCTTGTATATGTAGATGTCTGTGGGGCAAGTGCCTTTGCGTGTCAACTACAATAAGCTGTTTGTGAATGTTTTGGCCTGTACTGAAGTTGTTTTCTCTGCTTCTTGGCAGATGTTGATGAATTAACAACTATAAAACGAGAACTGAATTACAGAATTTCCGTTCAATCAGCAAAGCTGCTCCATCTTCTGAAGCAGAAAGACAGGCTTGTACAAAAGGTCCAGAAGAACTGCGACATTGTCACAGCTTGTTTACAGGCAGTTTCCCAGAAACGCTGTAAGTACTTTCTGTGTACTAGTGTAAGTAGTTTATTTCATTAATGTGGGCAGTATTTTAAGCCGTCACACTTAATTTAAAGTCAAGAGGCCAGGCCATGCTATTCCTTAGATATGACTGGCTCCTAATGATGTCAGTGGTACCTGGAAACAGGCAAAGTTCGACTAGCTCAGCTGGGTAAGCTGCTGTAGCCTTAGCTGTTAATTTTTTGTAACTCCTTTCTATCAAGTTGATCCAAGCTGAGGCGTATTAGTAAAAACAAACCTACTTCCCTCAAAGCCCTTTATTACCATCAGTGTTTTGGGGATTTCTGAGAGTGCGTGGGAAGGAGAAGACATGTTATTTCGTTGCTTAGCCTTTTTTTCCTGCACGGTGAAACCTTTTTATTTGACTTGGCAAAGTTTTCACCTTAAGAAAGGCTGAAGTGCTTTTTGGTAGTTCTGCTAAAGTAAAACTGCATGTGACGTGATATGTAAGAATAAATAGAAATTATGCCTTTAGAAAGGACATGTGAAAATAACCTAATGTTCCATCTTATTTTTTCATTAACATGCAGCGTGACAGGTACAGAAATCTTCAGGTACAGTAAATAAAGCATGGTCTTTTCATAAAAATGTCTGTAGGAGCTTTGAGGTGCATGTAAAGACTTTACTAAAAGAATTTTACTGTAGTGGCATGTGCTGATGTAGTCTAGTTAAGAGCTTGTCTATTAATGTGAAATTTAATTTTTAAGCATTTAAAAGCGTTCCTTTGTTTTACTTAAACCTGGCATGAAAGTTCTTGGCTGTCATGTACTCTGTAGGCATATTTCTTCTCAAAAACTCTTTTTGTAACGTCAGCTTGAGAACCAAGGCCTCCATGTCACTAGTATGCAAGCATATACTGTAGTCTCCTTTTAAATGAGACAACTTGAATTTTCTTCATATTTAAAGGACTTGACTGTAAATTCAGAATATTTTTTTCCCCACATAGTGGAATCTCTACGTAGAAGTGGAACTGTAGTTTTCAATTAACCTTAAGTTCACATTCAGATATTTGAATGCCACCTTTAAGCAATCTATACAGACTAATTGCAAACAAATACTGTTTCATGAAAAGATGGAAATTCTATCTGACCCTTTTTGAATACCGCTTGACAAATTAACTCCTAGTGGTAATTTCAGTTAGTTCAGAAATTACAGGGCTGATAAATTTGATCTCTTATTTTCTGAAGGAATGCTTATCATGCTTTCACCTGTTTCTACAGAGAGAAAAAACCACTGTACTATTTAAAAAATGGTATGCTCAAAACTGTGTTCAGTGTCTGAAAGTTCAGGATCTGTGAGTTTTGCAGCTCACACAGGAGCCATCCACTCCTCAGTCTTAGACCTGTGCTGGCTCTTGGTCTCTGCTGCGTGCACAGAAGAGGCCTGGCCCTCTGGCATTTTTGGGAACCCATGTCTGACTTGCTTGTGCTTCAGGACCACCGATAGCCAGCTCAGCGCCTGCAGCATTTGAACTCCTGAGTGGTTAGAGTAAATGTAGAGGAACAGTTGCCAGGGACAACTTCATAACTTACTGTGTTTCTCATTATGCTGCTGACCCTTGTCCCTAGTAGGTGATGCATGTTTTGCATACAAATAGGTATTACCATAGAAAATAAAATTCACTGCAGAGTGAAATGCATTTTGGTTGGACACATGAATGGTCATGGTTCTGTTAAAGGAATGATCAATTGTTCTGTAGGCTATATGATAAAATCAGTACACTGTGCTATACTTCTAGTTTGTAGGATGTATGAATGAACAATTTCATTTTAATAATTCTTTTTTTACCCAAATTTAAATAAAATGCTCCAATGAAGACAATTAGTAAGAGCGAAATCACAGTGGTGACCTGATGGCAAACATGGCACATGTTTCTCTTACTCTTGTAATTTTGACTTATTTGGGGTAAGAAGCTATATGTTTGTTCTGGAGCACTATGAACTATTTCAAGTCCATATTAGAAACTAAGCAGAGTGCTTTATGCACTTAATTATATCATTTGAGAAAAGCAGAATTCAGTAAAAAAAAAAAAAGGTTTTGCAGCTGTTGTCTAAAGAGTATGCGAAACACATCTTTCTTTTATCTCCTTGTATTTTATATAGTGACAGCTTGCTTTCATTACTAAATATATTTTGACTGATCAAATTGCAAACCAGAAGTTCCTTGAATCACAAATTTTGATTGATTTTAATTAAAACAAACCCAAAAGACAACCAACAAACAACCCAAACCAAAACCATTTATTATCTATAATTTGTTTAGAAGTAAAAGCATCAATTTTAAGTCAGTCTGGCTGGAACCAAGCAGGAATGCTTAAATCTGATTCAGTATAAAATTAGCTGAAGTTACAGAAACAGAAAGTTCATTAATATTCTCTTGTATTTTTAATGAAGAAATAATTCTAGTAGAAAATTTCCCAAATACATAAGTAATTTCTCTGTCATAGCTGTGTTGCTGTGGTGGTGCTATGTGCCTATAATAACTTTAAATGGGTCTCATGCTGTGTTCAGGAAGATTCTTAGTATTCTCTCTTGTAATACTTGTTTATAAACTATGATTAAAGTATTAATCTTCTGTTATTTGAGCATTGTTTCTGTATAGAATTCTCTAAGATAACAATAAACATTTGCTTTCTAGTTTTTCTCTTCCTTTTTCTGGTTTGATTTAATGCGGAGCCGGTAGAGGGAGACAGAATATTTTATTTTGTGCAGAACTAGACGTGTATCTCTAGTTTTGATAAGGATATAAAAGCCATCAACCTTCCTTAAACATGAAGGGAAGTGCTTTACAAATGCAGTCAGGCAAGAATTGGATGAAAAGATTTAGCATCAGGTTGTCAAATAAACGTTATTCACGAAGGAAATACTAGGTTCCTTGTGTGAAATAGATGAAAAACAGTGACAAATGGCTTTTTAATTATAACTGAGATCATTAATTCCCAAACGATTGTCAAAATTATTCAGAAGCTCCTGACTAAGTGAGCTGAATGTTTTGGAACTTAACCACAGAAATTCAGAGGGTTATGCCTGTATTCATTAGTGGTATTTGCGATCTCTTTGAGTGTGTCTTAAGTGGATAGAAGGGCAGCATGAACTGGCATCATCTGAGCACAGATTTGTCCCCCGCATGTCCCCAGAGCATGGACAGTTTCCTGGTAGAAGGCTGGGCTATGAAATCTCCTTAATTTCTGAGAGCGAGTTACTGTCTCTATAGCATCAACTGTTCTCACAGGGAACTCAGAGGAAACCGGGAAGGCATTGCCTGATGTTATTTGCATGGATTGATTAGGAAAGAACTGAGCAAGATTACATTACCATGTGTACCTGGAAAAGTGCAACCTAGACATGCAAAAGTACTCGTACATCTAGATTAAAGTTTTGGTTTCTGTCTCCTCATTCCCTTCTTCCCTCCCTTTAGCTTCAGTCCTACTGCATCTCTGTGTCCTGTCCCATCTTTTTTTTTTTTTCCTGCCAAATGCTTTATTAGCTTTTCTTACATGGCCCAGTCTTTAAATATTGGAGTTTTCAGCTCTGTTCCATTTTCCCCGTCCCTGCATCTTGTCTATCTTGCAGTGTCTACCCAGATTACTCCCCATCCTTGAGTTTTCTTCACATTATTCCTTGGTCCCCTTCATATGTTCTTCCTTGCCTTTTTCCTGCATGTACTAATTATCTACTAGCCCATTTTCTCCATCTCTCCTCTTCCCTCAACATGGTTACAAGACCAAGCCAGAAATTCACAATTTTTAGTTCGTAGGATAAAAGTTCGGTTAAAGGTGTAAGTGTGGACACAGCTAATATTGATTTGATTGAACTTGATAAGGTTCTTGGAGGAGAGGAAAATTTTTCACAATGAAAACAGTCAGCCACTGAAATAATCTCCCCAGGGAAGTGGTGGATTCCTCAATGTTGGATGCTTTTAAGATTTGGCTGGACAGGATGCTGGGCCATCTTGTCTAGACCATGCTTTTATTGAGAAAAGTTGATGATCCTTGAGGTAACTTCCAACCTGGTATTCTGTGATTCGGTGATTGATTTCATTCTGGATCAGATGTCTTGCAACATAGGGCAAGTACTTATGTACATATGTAATAATTCATGCATGTCAAATTTTGCCTGTGACTTATCTGTCTCTTCCCGCCCACTTCCCAGTAGTTTGATGTACTGTTGCAGTTGTATAAATATGTTTTAGCCTGGAACACCCCAATTGCTCTGGTCTAATTTTTTTATTTCTTTATGAAGACTTGAGTTACTCTGTGAATATTGGTGCTATGGCAGTTTTGTGGAGGTGGGCTGAGCACTGGTTAGCGAGGATTTTCTGATCCATTCTGTGTCCTGTGCTGGTTTGCTAAGAGTGAGGTAATGGAGCAGTTAGAAAAGGAGAGAACCTGTATTTAATGATGCTGGAGCTTGGCTCAGTGAGGATGGTAGCTGTGTGCTTGGTCTGTCAGCTGCACTGGGCCACTGGACAGCAGTTCTTTTGATCTGGATGGTGAGGTTCACCTGCTGGCCCCTTGGGATGGGCATGCACAAGGGAAAATAGCTCTCCATCTAAGTGTGATCTTAACTAACTTGTTCATTGTTATGCAGCATTATTAATAAATTGTGTCATTTTTGAAAATATTACTGAAGAGCCCTTCAAAAGAGCGACCTATAGTGATGAATATAAATTAAATACCATTTGACTAATGTACTTCATCCAGCTTCAGCCAGCAAAGATTCTGGATAATCTGAAAGTTTATTCAATTGCAATTGGAGCCTGGACTGAGAAGGATTACTTTTCTTATAATACTAGGCTCGGAGGAGAGGAACTGCAAACAGCAACCTTCATTGCTGTGCATCAGGTCATGAAGAAATGTTTCAAAAAGTAGGTGTGTGTCATGTTTAGTATTTGCTAATGTAAATTAGATCGTGTATTCTGGGCATCTGTTAGTTAGACTAGGAGAGAGTTTGAGTGTTGTCAAACATAATACCAGCTGTGTGGAACGCAGACTGACAACTAATCACTAACAGAATAATCCCAAGGAGTTTTTAGGTAGTGAATTCCATGGTTCCTTTCTTTTGATGAGAATATCGTCTTGGAACTGGTTTTTGAGGAGCACAGTGAGGATGCTGGGACTTGGGGAAGTAGTTTAACAGAGCAGAAAGTCAGTAAAGTGCTGGTATAGCACTGTGTACCATCCCTCTCATAGGATATTCTTCTAGAGAACTATCAGCTTAGTACCCAGATTTAAAGTGTGATTGTGCTGCTGATGGAATGTGAACACAGAGCATGATCTTGCAAGAAATGAATTTTGACATCTTTGATCCCTTGATGAGCAGTAGCATTGGTAAGCCCTAGGAGGAGAGACCACCCCACTGCACTGTCTCCAGCCAGCTCTTCAGGATGATCTGTGCTAGCCCCAGAATGCTGACTGGTGTGTGAGTCAACAGAAGCCTTTGGCTGGGTAATGAAAAATACTTCAACTGACTGCCATTTTGTCTTGCCAATATTCTCCACTGTAAAAACAAAGCTGTAATATAAATTCTAAATTGGCAAACTGTGCAGTCAATTTCCTTACCAACCTGGCAAATTGTGTGATTTTGCAGATTTGGTACCTCTCAGAGGCCACTTTGAAGCTAATTTCAGTTTCTTAACTCCCAAGGTGAAGTAAAGTTTCTTTACTTTTCTGGTGTTGAGAAGATAATTTTTTTTTCTTTTTTCATTGAAAGAAAGAGGCTGGATTTGCCATCTCATTTGGTCATATATTGACTGAGAAGTTCTTGTGGTCTTTGTCACTGCAGAATATCAGATTCAAAAGGTGGCAAGAACTAAGCGCTTAGAGCATTACAGAACCTGGAATCCTCACTTTTGAGGGAAATTCTGCTTTAAGGATACAGCAACTAAAATATCTTGTTCCAGCATGAAATAAAACACCCACTCACAAGAGTCAATTGCTTATGAAGCAAAATTCTGAAAGCTTGCATTTCAAACTAAAATGCTTTGTTCAGATGCCTTTTTCATTTCGTGTTATGTAACGAGCCATTTTCAGGTAAGATGATAAAATGTTTAATCCTAAAAAGAGTCAAAATCATGCTTTTAGCATTTGGAAATCTGTTTTCATCAAAGATGACATTTTGCTGTGAAGGACTTTGTTTTCCACAAACTGGTATTTTATGTTAGACCTTTCCATTAAAGTGGTTTCAACCAACTGCATTACAGAGATCTTCCTGGGAACATTCAGCAAGCCATCTCTGCAGCTCACTCCCTGGCTGCTCAGCACTGGGATTGCCAGGCTGGTTAGGGAGCTGAGGAGCCCACATGCATTCCTAAGCCATATGTTTTCCTTCTGAGTCTGTAGGGGTTATGTGAATCCTTACTTTTCTGTGTCACATACTTTCCCAGCTACTTTGTCTCTAAGTCTCACCACTGAAGTGTCTTATGTCTACCAAAAGTAACTCCCAGCCTCCTCAGAACAAATACCATCTCATAACTGGCTAAAATTTCAGCAGTTCTTGAAAATGGCTTTTATCATGGGCTCCTTCAGCTATATTCTTCAGGATTTAACTAAGCAAACTCTCTTGGTGGCTGCTTTGACTAGCGTCAGGAGCCATAGGTAAGATTGCCTTTGTCAAAAGCCCTGGGAGTCTGTTTCAAGTGACACTGGGATGTGCTCAGTATCAGCACAGGGTATAAGTCTACACCTGACTGGCACTTTTTTCTTTTAAGTGTCGTTCTACTGCTACCATTAATAGGGAATTGCCTGCATTCGGAGCTGGGGTCACTGCTGCTGGTAAATTCCTGGGGACAGTGTGGAGCCTGCTGACTAAGAGACCATTATGTCCTTGAGAAAGGTGCTGTCTTCTGGCTCACTGCTGCCACTCATTTTCCAGTTCAGTGAGCTGCTGTGTCTGGAGGGGTGGGATTTTCCTCAGAAAGGGAGATGCCAGGGGTTCAGGGCTAGATGGAAGCTGAACAAAATGAGCAGCTGACCTCAGGGCACTTGCCTCTGAGAGGAGAGAACCTTCAGTTGCCTGTTCACTTCTGCCTGTTGAGCATCAAACGTGTCCCCAGACGTGCCTCACTCAGAAACAGGTGGCTGCTCTGAGACATACCAGCCCTTCGCCCGCAGGAGTGTGGTGAGACCTGGGAGACCCTGGTCAACCAGCTGTGGCATCCCACTTCTGTATAAGCTGTGGGCCCTGTGAAATGGAGAGCCACACTCCTGCAGTCTTCCATCTCACCCCGCTTTGAATGCTTGCCCTGTAAATGGCAGACATCTGGGGTGAGGGTGTAGTGGGGCTAAATTGGCCTGTCTGAAATGTGCTGTGTAGGTGTGTTCTGTAGTTGGCCTCAGCATCTAAAATGAAAGGTGCACCTTGCAATGGTCACCTGAAGTGGTGAGAGAATCAGCCACTGATTATCTAACTACAAATAATTCTCTTTCTTTCCTCCCTCCCTCCCTCCCTTTCTCCTTCCCTTCCTCCTTAATAAATAGTTCAGCAGTATTTTTTTTAATGATGTAGAAACTTGGTGGGATAGTAACAGCTGAATGTGGTTACAACATAAAAAAATTACTTTGCAGAATAAATATTTCATTGTCTATCATGGAACCGAACAGTAAATTCAGGAAATCATTCTGTAAGCAATTATCTGGCTGCTCAATCTAGGCCCGGTTTGCAACAGAAAATGCAGATTGTTCGGTATAGGGACATACAGATCACAGAGTCATGATCAAATTCTTGTCCTGCAGCATTTAGTGTAGGATGTTGTAACTATACTTTGTCAGTGTGCTTGCAGCTGTGACGAGAAGGAAATTGGTTGAGTTAGTGCTACACCTCAGGTTGTGGTTTTTTTGGGTATGCGTACAACTTGGAGGCTGACAGCTTAGCTGCTTCTCCATATTTTTCTGTGTAACAGTAATCCTGTTGCAAAGTCATAGCTAACCTCGCAGGATTAGCTTTGTAATGCATGTAGAATTTTGACTCCACTGAATTACACTTTTAACAACAGCTGTGCCACGAGGAATTGATGTATTGGAGAGTACTTGTTACATAAAATACTTCCTTAGTATTAGAAATAGGGATTAATGCAACAGATTATTGTGTGGGGGGCTTTTTGGATTACTTACCAAGCAATACTTGTAGTATTTATATACTAATTTGCCTGAAAAAAAGTGGTTCTCAAACCAATGACCTCTTATTTCTCTGGTACTGCAGTAACTTTGGAAGGTGGGATTTGATTAGCTCAAATTGAGGAGGCATGCTGGAGGAAGGATGCTATGGTTTGGAGACAACAAAGTCAGAACAACCTGTTCTCTGTCTACAGTCCCTGTCAGTCAGTCATGACATGTGAAATAACTGGCAGGCATTGCTGTTCCCTCTGCTCATTTGCAGCTATTCAGATGGATACCTGATCAACGGTAAAATTTTATTAGTCTAATAGTTCCAAAAAACTGGAAAAGCTTTTATTTAGTCACCTGGGGATTATTGTGATTAAATGAGGTGAAGTGCCAATTTCCATGTAGGTTCAGGAAGAGTGTGAAACAGCTCATCCTGCTGCAGCCCAGCAGCTGCATGTCTGCCCTGGGGCAGGGTTAGTGTTGGCCGTGGGGGCAGGAGTGGGGTGCAGGGCCCAGCTGAGCAAAGGGCTCAGCCTGCATGTCTGTGTGCAGAAGTGTTTGTGTGCTTTGCTGCGAGGCATTATCAGCATCCAGGCTATAACCTAGGAGTTCATTGCACTAACTGGCAATTTGCAAGGAAGCTGGCTCCACAACCAGTGGTGCCAAAGGCCATGTGGGAAGCAGTGATGTGTGAGAAATGCACCTGAGCACATTCATATTTCACAAATCTTTAGACACTTCCGAACTGATGGTAGATCTGCTCTGATTCCTGCAGTTAGTGAGAGCCATGGCATCTGCGGCAGATGTTGGATAATCAAGATGTAAGGGTTTGTTTGTGTGTGTAAGATCACAGCAGGGGTGGCTCTGTGAGCTGCATAACTATAATATCATGTCATTTCAATCTTTAATCTTTTTCTGACAAGCTTTTGGATGTGGAAATAGCCTGAGAGAAAAAGTTCTGTTGTTAGATTGTATTCATAGTCTTTCACACTTGTCTAGCTGAGCACTGCCTTCTCTTTTATTCTGCTGGAGGTTACACTTCTGTACAAGAAACAGTGCTGTTCTTTTTCCTACTGAAATGCTCTTTTCTAAAAAAGAAATAAAAAAAACAACCCCAAACATTGTGAACTTGTAGGAGGGTTAATGAGGCTTCATTGAAAATACCTAACAGGCTATACGGCCTTTAAGTAACACAGATGCATTTTATCTCCAAGTGATACACGCTGAACATTCTTTGGTCTCATTAGCCTTTGAAGAAAAGATTTCCTGGATACCGAAGATCAAATGGAGAATAACGGCTGCTTGGGATAATTAGTGCTAGGAATAGACTGATTTATGGAGCATCAGGCAGTGCCAGCAGCTATGTTTCTGCAGGTTTGAGATAGCTAGATGTTTAAAAACAAAATGCTAGAAAAGTGGGCTGTGGAACTTAGTCTGTTTGGATCAATAGTCCTGATTATAATTCTGCACTGGAGCAGCTCTGAAGGAAGAGTTAAATGAGAATATCACATTTTAAAAATGTTTTTCTCCTTGAAGCTGTTAATAACCTGAATTTGATTTACTGAGCAGTAACTGAGTGCTCCTCACATACCCTTGAAATTTGCCAAAGTCTATGTTCCATCTCCACATTAGATCATCTTACTTAGAAGCCTATCATTTATCTTTTTCTTAGTAAAAATTTGAACCTTCTTGCTATGTTTTGTCAGCAGTGAAACAGCTTCTATATTTACTTCTCTATAAATATTGGTAACTTCCTAAAATCACAGAACCTGGTACTGGTCAACATGTTTTCCTTGCCACCCGTACAATACATATGGCCAAAATACAGACCGTGAACAATTTTTGGTTCTTGTGCTGGATTAGGTATCATTGATAGCTAACATTTTAATTTTGTGTGTGTGTTTGTGTGATTTTCGTTGTTTGTTTGGGTTTTGGGGTTTTTGTCCCTGACATGTTATTGCTAATTTCTTGTCTCATCCAATGCTCACTGGCAGAAATAGCTATTGGACCTGAGGTCCTGAAGGAAAAAATAATTATGCAGTGAAACTAAAGGAAGTCAGAGTGAGGAGGAAATCAATGTACAGAACTGGTATTTTTAAAAATGTATACTAATCTGAAGAACTAAATATTACTGATATTTATAGTAATAACTAGAGAGGTCTAGAAGTCAGGTACCTATTGAGCTGGACAAAGTAGACATTACTGGACAAATAGATGGTATGAGACTCTTTGAAAAACAAACTGAATGAGACAAGATTACTTGAAGGCTGGCAGCAGAAGCACATGTTTAAAGAAATGAAGTGAGTTGTCCCACGCTATGCAGTAGTAAATAAACAATCAGAGCTTTGCTGTTAGCAAAACTCATGCTTGTGTGGTGTTGTACATGCTCGAAATCAATTTTAATGGCTCTAGGCTTCAGTACTAAATGAGCCTTTGATTAATCCTAAACACGTCCAATTCAATAAACTTGCCCTGTAAGAGTAGGTTATGAACTGAAATTTTGTTATTTAACTGTTGAGTCTAAAATCTTGGAGTAGTAATGTTGTTGGAACTGATAACTATTTTATCCTCTTCATCTCACAAACTTCATCAAAAAAACTCTCTGTGTCAAGCTTGCTTAAATGACTAATGTGTGTATTTTTTTCAGGAAGTGGAGTTCTTTTGCTTTGCTAGCTGCTTCTGTTACCAACACTTGGAGAATATGCTCTGTGAAGCTATGGCCCACATGGGAGATGAAGAGAATTAGGTGGTCTGGAGGACTTGGGGTTGCAATAGCTTCACATACATGTAAAACTTTCTTTATTGAACTAGTGGCATCTGCAAATAGGAACCAATGCATACATGATCAAAGGACTGCAGTGGTGGTGCGGGCCTTGCTATTGACTGATCAAGGTTTGTGGTTCCGAGAGCTCTGTGGTGCTTATATGAGCTTCTTCAGGAGTCAGCAGCATTCCCCTCCCCAACTCCAGAAAGGGTCATGTTTCTGTTCCTGTGTAACAGAGCTCTGTCCATGGAGGCCGTGTGTACTGGGAGGGAGGATCCGTGCTGGAAACTGGACTCTTATCCTTGCGCAGTGCAGGACAGACTGGCTCTTTGCTACGTGTCTAATGAAAGCCTCCCGTGGTCTGAACCTAGTCTTTGCCGCACGTTCTTAGCACTACTGCAAATAAGCATGAATCAATGTATAAAAACTTTTATGTATAAACGTGGTCCCATTTCCATAATATTTCCTGGCCCAAAGCAAAGAGCTTTTGTCATTAATAATTTTTATAACTTTGGCAATTAATTTTTAATCTAAAATCTTTCCAAGTGTTCTATTTGTGGATAAATCTTGTCTTGGGGACATAGGATCATTTTGCTTTTTTTCATTATGTTGGGCAGATAAAAACCCTGCTGTTTCTGAAATAGCAGTTCAGATCAATGAAGCTGGTGATTCACACTATAAAATTCGATTTGTATGCTAGGTGCTAAGCAAATAATCAGATTCTAATAAAGGAAGAGAAGTTCAGTTTTAGATCTGGGACCTGCTATGACCTCCATTTCTCTGCAATATTATCTTAAGCATAACTACAAATCATACCTGTCAGAATTCTATTTTTCCATGTATTGCATTAGTTTTTCTGCTGACTTGGTGACTTATTTTTTTAAATTACCATGTAGCATTTAAGCAGGATTCTGGGGTGTGAGTACTGGCCAAGATATCCTTTTACTTCATATTGTTTAGCAAGGTTAGGGAACATTTCTAAGCTTTTATAATCATACTTTTCAGCAATATTTTTTTTATTAGGTAGGCCTCTTCAACATATTTTATTCTTAATATATTCCTTACCAAAATAATGTTTTGAATTTCTTTGCTAGACACAAATAATTTATCTGACAAAAAGAAGGTCATTTGTTCTCCAAAACCTCACTTCAATTCATTACTTTGTATTTAATTTAAAAGGTGTTCTCTCTATATTTTATTGACCATATAAGCATTGCTATGACTTTTATTCCAGCTGTTAACTCTAGACTTTATGCTACTGGTTACTACAGCAGTTAAAATATATTGTTACTTTGGCTGTGCTTGCATGACACATCTTTTACCTTGCTCGTGAGATGCAGCTATCTACTTAAGGTAGCTGTGTATGATCTGCTTTACTGTTATAGCTGGCACATGAAGGCAATAAGTAAAATAAATTGATTCTCCCCCTCCTTTTATTTTCTTCATCACTGCTCCTCAAGTGGCAATTATAACTTCAGAGTTTATTTATGCATTTGAACCAAATTAGAAAAAATGTAATAAGAAACCTAGATGCTGTTGTTGAATTACAGACACACAACCAATTTTACGACATGGAGATATCTATCCACTTATCTATAATTTTTCTCTGATTAGGAGCTTGTTATAAGCATGTGGAACATAGTATTTGGAAGCTTCTGTGAACTTTTTTTTGTTGGGTGTACTTTCGTCCTTTTGGAAGACAACATATATATGAACAAAGAATTAAACATAAAGTGGACTTCAGTGTTTGATTAATCACCTGGTTTAGTGTTTGTACATATGTTTTCATGAATGCTAGTGTGTGTGCTTTCCTTATGGTCATTGTGGTTCTAGTCTGTCTTCCTCTTGTTGCTTTAATATCCAAAACTCTTCACAACCTACTTTTTTCTCTGTTGTCCCCTCCTTATAATTTCTTACTTAGTAGTCAAGCTTGTCTCATGCCTCCTACCTCCATCCCACACGTGTTTTAAAACAAGTACGTTTTCAATTTCCCCCCATGCTGGCGTTTTCTTATAGATGTTTAACTATGTTGAACATGTTGATGATTAAAACCTGATCTCTTAGCCCTTTTATTTACCTTATGCATTCATGGTGTGTCCCTTGGAGCTCTTCTCTGCCATGAAGGCTATAGAAACAATAGCACCTTTTATATTAAGAATACTGTCCACTATGCTTTTCAATATCATCTGGCTGTTGACTTGTACTTCTCTGTCTGCTAATGTGTTTTCTCTTCTTTCCTTTTTTTTTTTTAAAGCAGGCAGTCTGAGGTTTTGCTGTGCTTGTGCAGTACCTGTAGCAATAGTGCTGGAGCCCAGAATTAGGATTTACAGGCACTGCAGTGAATACAGACAGCTTTAATAGTATATCAGGCGTACTCAGTTGTGTAAGTTTGTTGTCCCCTATTATTGGCATAATAAGCTGAACTAACTGTGGTCTTGTGATCAAGCAAAATTAGTCTAAGCTCCTTTTTGTTTCCCACATAGTTCTGAGTAAAATCTCTGCCTTGTTCTTTCAGTGTAGCTATTGAACCATATGTTAAAAGTTTCCACATCACATATGTTTTGTAATGTCAGTAAGGTTTTTGGGTGAGGTACCTGTGATCTGTGCTGCATGTTGTTTAAAAAACATGAGTCAGTTTCTACTTTTTGGGAATTCTTTCAATTCTCTCCTTTTAAGCTCTGGGAACAGTCAATTTGCAGTGATGGGCCTGGAGTGAAATAGGCCACCCTTTGTACGCAGCCCATTGGCACTGGTTGCTGTCACTTGTGTGCTCAGGGTTGCTGAATTATTAGCAAATTTAAATTCTTCTCTTCTCAAAACCAATTTGACCTAGGAACTCCAGATACTACAGAATACAAGCTTATTAATGGTGTGGTGGTGAGAGTTGGTGACATAGAGGAGTTAATAATTTGTGAAGTAAAGCATTTGAATATTAACATATTCAGTGTTAGCTTGATGTGATTATGTTGTAGACAGGTTTAGGAAAAGCTTCTGGCTTACTACTAGGGGCTTTTCTGACAGGGAAAACAGGAGGTTTTTGCTCTACTGGATCGAGCACGGGTCTGGGAGATGAGTTTATGCAGTTCTGCTATTGCTGCCTGTAGCCCTGGTACTATACAGATGTTAAGTCTTTCAGCACTTCCCTCATTCATTTGAACAGTTATGTATCTACAAACGGAAAGAGGTTATGAGTAGGTTCAGAGGGATTACAGGCACATCTGTATGTCTGTTTTAGCAACCTGCAATGCTTTTGAGGGCTTTCATATGCTCACCTACGTGATCCAATTGCATAAGCATCTTGTGCTACTCTATGAACAACCAAGGGATTGAGGGACTGCAGTCAGCCTTACCTGCACTGATTCACTGCCTAGGAATGTGGTGCCTCCCTAGATGGGAAACTGGTCATCACAGCTCCATCCCATTGTGCTGTAAACAGGTTATTAACTGCTTTCACTATTGATTTACAGATGTATTGTGTTTTCAAGTGCTTTCACTAATGCTGGAAAACTTTGGCATACTTCTCAGGGTGTATCTGCCAAAAATTTCAAGAAGCAATATGACTATGAACAGTATTCAACTTAAAAATACACTTACTAGATGTAACTGTCCATCACTCCCAAAGAATAAATTACAACACACACTTGTGGGCAGGGGATGCTTGCTCTATTGAGGGGACCTTCTTTTCTCTTCTCATCAATCCTGTCCTAGTGTATGCAAGTGTGTAGTACAGAAGGCCGGAGTGGATAATGTGTGTGGGAGGAAAAGGGGCGAATTAGGTAAAAAACCCCGAAACCCCACAACTAAAGATCATAACAAAGAATCTTGAGTCTAAAGTTCTCGTGGCTTAATCTTGACTGTGATAGCTGAAGGATCATGTAGTGCATATGCAGTTGCGAGCATCTTACTTGAGTTAGAGTTGTAGAGTAATTTCCTGTTATAAGATATATACCATACTAAGGAGTACTATTTTAATGATTGTCTCTAGATTAGTCCTCAACAGATATGGCTAAATAGCATGCAAGCAATATTCTTTTTCAGATTTCTTACCTAGAAACAAGAGAATTCCCCAGCTTCTCTGTCATAAGCTCACCAAGAACAAGTGTGCTGGTTTAGGGCTTCCTTAAAAGGAAGGCTCTATTAAAGTGTTTTTACCATGCTTTTACCATGCTCCCCAGTTTTTTGAAGGGGAAAATAAATAATAAGGTTATGTGCCTGAAGTCTAAAGGAAGAGGAAGCGTTTGACTAGCTGCACACTTCCTTAGACTAAATCATATAAATTTTGTTCTCTGTTTCTGGAAATCATAGATGTTATTTCCTGTCCATTGTGTTTATATTTCCACTGAATACCTTTGTAGGCAAGGATTGGCTCTGCAGTTTTTGTCTGTGATGTCTGATATAGGACACAGCGAGGTCTTGACCTCTTTTGTGACATTTGTGTACAAAGTGATACAAATGATGACTAATGCAATGAAAAAGTTTAAAATATTAATGCTGTGTTGATGACACTGTGGTGTATGAACACACTGCACCATTTTCCTGAGCCCTGCTTTCAACAAGTGAGTAGAATTAACCTTCTCTAGGCATAAATATAGTAGCAAAAATTCGTTTTTGTATTTTTTCTGGAACCATCCTTTGTGCAGTAAAGACAGCTCTGGATTACTTGTTCGACAGCGGAAACCAGCTTGGTGGCAGAACTGAATCTGTTAGTCCATGATCGTGTTTCTCCTGCATAGTACAAATCTCTCCACTTTTGCCCATAGGCTCCCTTGTTAGGTGCTCCTGCAACAGTGATGCAAACAGATACACAAAACAGTGCTACAGGCTCTGTGCTTGGTGGTCCACACAATAGTTGCAGGTAGCTGATGGATCACAGCATCCACTCCCTGCACTGTCTGAGGCAGCACGTCAGTACCGGGGGCTGCGGACAGAGCAGTACAGGCGGTGCAGAAGGGGATGCTCTGCTTGCAGGCTGAGGTGGGAGGAGTGCTGGGCTGTGCCATCTCACAGGCTTTTGTGTTCAAGGGATACGTGCTGTAGCATCGCTGTAGCACCTGTGCCTGTGTGGTGTCAAAGACCCAACAAGCCAGAGACCTCTGTTCAAGCTGTCAGAGGTGGCTCCATCTTGTGCGTTGGAGGAGTGTGAAACCCCGGGTGGGTTGTGCTTGTTTTTAGGCTTTTAGTATCAAGCAGGAGGAAGCAGGGCTGTTTTTTTCAGAGGGGATGTTTAATAATAGAACACACATAGAAATGGGTAGGATAGGAATTTTGTGCTCCAGTGGTGGAGATGATTTAATGGGCTAAATGTCTTTAAAATAGTTTTGCCTTCTGGGATAATCTCGAACTGGCTTACCTTTTCTTGTCTCCAATGTGGACATATTTCATTTCATTTGTTTTCTCTTGTATACTTTCATTTGAAAGTGAAATCTCTTTTTCTTTTGAGCCTTATGGTGAACTACATACAAGTCAAAACATATGTTGGTTTATTTGCTAACTTCTGTAGAGCTATTTGAAACCCAATGGTAATAGGGTTACATTTTCTGGATACCTTTTTTGGGGTCTTTAAAGTAGTACATGGAGCTCTGGGGCTTAGCAGACAGTGACCCTATGATTTGGTCAATACAACATGTTTTCCCTTGTGGTTGCAATACGTTTTTCCCTCTCATCCTATTGATAAATATTTCTTTCTGATATTTGCTGTATCGTCAGCTACTGTAGTGCTGCGGTCTAAGTGTAATTTCCAAAATCCTCTTGGATGAATCATATGACAGTATTATCATACAATATATTTACTATGTTTTTTCATGGGTATGTACCATGGTATGTTGCTTTAAGTATTTTTGTCAACATAGGTGTCGAGAAGTGTGGCAAATAAGCTTTCTTCACAGACTTTGACTGTTTTACTGGGATGTTGTGATGCAAATCAGAATTGAGGGAGGTCTCTACAATTTTCTGTGAAATAAAGGGGAGGATGTGGAGTTCATGAAATACAGTGACCCAGCTGAAGATATCTTACATTTTTAGTCTTTTGAGTACGTTCAGTCTTCTTAGCACACATCAGAAAAGAAGCAGTGAATTGTGCCTTCCAATAGTCCTGGGCTTGGGCAGTTAAAGCTCCATGCAAATAGGTTCTTTAAAAATGAGATTGCTCTGTGGCCCCATTTCTGCTGCTGTTCCTGTCACTGCCCCATCTGTTTGTACTCATTGTCCCTTTCTGGCTGCCTGTGTTTTACCTCATTGTCCCAGTGCAGACAGAAGTGGGCTAAAGAATGAAGAGGTTTAAGGTAAATGGAATTGGTCAAAACCTGGTGGTGATCTTGGGACCGACCATCCTAAGGTTGATTGTAACAAAGGAACAAGAATATACATATTCTTAAGAAGTTCTCTGTCCTTAAAATGACATGTGTAGCAGATGGTGATAAGACTGTAAAGAGGTACTGTAACAAACCACTACAGGTACCCAATGAGGAGGTAAGGTTTTTCAGAAAGTGACTCCGTTGTGTGGGAGGGAATACATGAACGACAGAGGGAGGAAAAAAGCAAAGTCTCACGATTATTACAAAATACTGGAGCTGAAATATCTTGCCTCGCCAAACGTTTTGATTTTTTTCCTCTCAAAATCCTTTCTGAATGTCATCTGTTTTGTCAGTAAATGCTGATGAGGGCTTGTGGACATGACCAGACTTCCGTGCATTGGTGGATCAAACTAGAGTCATGATGGTTGACACGTCTTGCCACAGGCAAAGCCTCTAATCTGTGATACTTTTTATCAGTGATTACAACCCAGTGCCATCCCCTTTTCTAGAAGCTAGGTTCTAACCCTTAAGATATGTATATGTATGCTTAATGGGAGGCTTATCCCTGCCTCTAAAATCCATTTGTACTAATGATCCAGTGAGTCATCAGACCTATTAGTATGGCTTGGCTTCTTCATTTTGTCTCCTGAAGTTCGATTTTGCATTTTTTTCTTTAGAATAACATTGTATTAATTGGCTGGCATGTGGGAAAGCTCGTTAATGGTATGCTTGGAAGTACCTGTGTGCCCAGTCACAGAATGACGGTCCTGATTGTTTCCAGTTTTCTTGTAGAGATAAGATGACAAGTAGGAGAAATAGCAATAGTGGGGATACCGAATTCTCATTTTGAGAGCTGGTTATCCTCATCAGTTAAATATTGATATCTTTCTTAGACCTGATTTCAAATTGTTTAAAAATTGAAGGTAACGCAGTTTAGTGCGATGACTGATTCTCACTGTATGGATAATGAGTGATTTCTGAAACTTTGGTTATGGCTTCTGAGACTTTGGGCAACAGCATGTGGTGTTGGATTAGTCAGTCTTGAAATGATCCAAGAACGATGTGGTGCTATTTGTGAAAGGTGCTCAGGCAAGAGGAGAGTAATATTACAGAGATAATACAGCTATTTCTGTATTTAAATGTTGCTGTTATAGTCCCATTGGTACAATCTGTACACCTAGAGAGACTAATTGATTTCAAATTTGATGCTTTAACCACTAAATCATCATCTCCAGCTGGCACTGAAATAAAGTGATTTGCATCATCTACATCAGCAGGGAAGTGTCACCTTTGTTAAAAAAAGAACCACCAACACACAGACTTAATTATCTATTCAGAGTGCAAGCTAACAGCTCAAATGTAGTGACTTATCTCCAAAACCGAAGCAGATATTTAAAGAGGCGTCATCAAAATCACGCTTCTCTGAAAGCTTAAGAGTGATTTCTAAAGATAGTTATAACTGATTTTTAAAAAAGGCTTGATTCTGTGTTTTATATTGTGTATCTTTTATATAATTGGCTTTACTGCTTATCTGTTGCCAGTTTTCTCTCTTCATAATGTGGCTGAGAAACACATCTTTTTAATAAAGGAGCAAAATGTTTCAAACTACAGTTGTTGGCAGGTAGACTGAGACTTCTAGTAGCTTGGTCTTTGAGCCTGACTAATGTGGTGTGATAAATCTGCTCTCCTTCCACAGAAACGCTGAGTGGTTTAGGTTGTAAAAGCTATCATTATTTCAAATGCTTTTCCTTCTTGTCCATCAAACCACTAGTTTGAGAATCTGTATGAAACCCTTTTAAGATGCTTTTAGGCCAAATAGCACTGGAAAATGCATCTAATAAAGTGCTGTTGAATAGCTTCTTTTAACTATTTTGTGCATGGCGTATCATTACTTGTAAGTGCAGTTGCAATGTAGATTCATAGAAAAGGCTGTTATTTTAGCTGAGGATGTTCAGGGCCTCTGTGCTGGACAGTGAGAAACAAACTGTGCAGCGCGCTTGCTTGTGCTGCTGCTGGGGCTGTCCTGAGCAGGTCCCCAGCCTGCCCTGGCACGGGCATGCTCTTTGCTCTCCCCCTGCTCCGTGGTAGTGCTTGCGGGACTCCTTCCCAGGACAGCTTTTTGAAAGGGGCGGCAGGACTATCTATTTATGTCCAGCTGTAGGCCCGAGTACGACGTGAGGAGACTCTTCGGCAGATGTTTAGCTCATTTCATTCTCGGGAGAAGTGTCGGTATTGCTGCCTGTTAACAGGCGTCAAGCGAGCCGTGTCCGCACTGCCCGTGCCAGGTGGTCTCCGTGCAGCCCGGGGAGTTGTGCGGCTGTCCTGGAGGCCTTTGGCACCGTTGAGCCCCACCACCGCCGCGGGGGCTCCCTTTATTTCTAACCAGAGCTGCTGCTCCCCTTCGCCCGCTGCATCCCAGGTGGTGCCGGAGGAGGAGGAGAGGCTGCTGGTTTATTCAGGCAGTGATGCTAGGATTGTGGGCGGGAACAGCTTTTTTTTTTTTTTCTTTCCCCTTTTTGTCTTTCTCCTCTCCTTGTCCTCCCTCTTCTCTCCCGCACTTGGATTTCACTGTCTGCAGTGCAGGTCCCCGCACGGCATGCCCCCCACCCCGCCGCCCTAGGGCGAGCCCCGGGCACCATGCGGCAGGACAGGCTAACGGGCTCGCTGCGGCGCGGGGGGCGATGCCTGAAGCGGCAGAGCTCGGGCGGCGGCGTGGGCACCATCCTCAGCAATGTGCTCAAGAAGCGCAGCTGCATCTCCCGGACCGCGCCGCGCCTGCTGTGCACCTTGGAGCCAGGTACCCGCGCCGGCCGGGCGAGGCGGCGGCTGCCGCCCCGTAAGCGGCTTAGAGCGGCGGGGGGAGCGGCCGGGGCCGCGGGGTCGGCTCGGCTCGGAGGAGGCGGCCGGCGGGC
>VZTE01005137.1:1144160-1220076 GCA_013397775.1 Eulacestoma nigropectus | reverse complement strand
TGCAACTGCTTTGGCAAAAATTATATCTTCATTCCCTTTGGCCTGCCAAAATTTTTTTTTTTTTTTTTTGACTGCTTTGGTCCTTTTGCACTAATCTGGTTAGTGTAAGTTGGGAAAAAATTTGCTATTTCTGATTATTTTTTTCTCCATTCTTACTTTTTTTTTTTATTTTGAAAAAGTACTGGAGTTTAATGAAGACAAAGGAACATAAGTGGGTTTTTTCCTTCTCTGTAAATAAACACAAATGTTTTCTGGGAGTAAAAAGTATGTTTTAAAATATAGCAAATGAGCATTTTTCAGTTGTTTTACAGGAGTGAAACACATTTGCCTATTTGTATTTCTCAGCTGATTAATGTTTAATATTTAAAGCAGTCTGCCATTTTGTACATTTTGCCTTTCACTTGTAAATCACTTAAATTTCAAGAACATGGTTTCTGGTTTTTATGGTTTGAAAGTTCAGTTGTCTACTAGTTCTTTTATACTTCGATAAAAACGGTTGCTCTTTTTTGTTCAATTAAGCAGCTGTTATGTCTTGCCTCTCTGAAACCCAGAGATCTGTTAATATCTTCTGTGGCAATGCCTTATGAACATCTTTTAGGAGACTTGTTTACTTAAGAGCTTGCTGAAACTATTTCTCTTGGGTAAGCTAAAGGTTTAACAGATTACAAAAGAAACATTGTCATCAACTTTGGGAGTATGTACTGGGAGGGTGGAGGTGGAAGGAAAACTGGGACAGGCAAGAGAACTAACGGGGGAAGGAAAATACACATCTTTTCTCTTCTTGTCCTTTTTATTTTTATTTTTATTTTTATTTCTTTTTCCTTTAAAGGACCTTCACCGAACTGGCTGCAGTTCTTACTGTGGCCAGGAGGCAGAGCAAGATCGAGTGGTATTAAAACGTGTTTTGCTGGCATATGCCAGGTGGAATAAATCGGTTGGCTATTGTCAAGGATTTAACATACTAGCTGCACTTATTCTGGAAGTAATGGAGGGCAATGAAGGGGATGCCCTGAAAGTGAGTAAAATTTTTTTTTTCAGTGGCAAAGATTGCTTTTAGTTAGTGAACTTTAGAATAAACCAATGTGTGAATTTTGGAGACCGTGTAAAAGAGCAGGACTCAAAAGAGTTAGCTAATTTATATCTGTGGATTTTTTATTTTGTTATCCTGTCTGAGCTAAAATGAATAGTTTGCATGTTATCATTGTTAAATCTTTTTTCGAACAGAAACAAATGAGAGCTTGGCAATAAAAAAAAAAATGAGACCACTGCTACTTACTGTAGAATATCTTATCCCATAATCCTGAATCTGCTTGCAAACACCATAGGTAGCTGAATTCTTAAAATTTCATTATCAGCATCTTACGTGGCAGTTCCATGTGAGGTAGTCAATAAATCATTTCAAAGTAAATCTTAGGAAAACACTAAATATTCAAAATGAAAGTAAGTCACTTTGAAGCTAACTTCTGGGCTAGTCTTGGCAGTGTTTTGTTTTCTTAGATGGTTTTTATTGTAATTAAAAGAAACCTTCATGAAATTTAAAGTATGTCAGAAAATGGAAATACAGTTTACTACAGGACATGGTTTAAGGTTGTGGCAAGATTGTGGGCAAATTTCCTTAAATAAACTTGCTCATATATGTGAGTTGGGGTCAAATTAATAAAAGATGACTGTGACTGTTGAGATACTGTTTGTTTTGCCTTATACAATGATTTAAATATTTAAATATTTAAATTCACTCAGAGCTCCTAAAATACAAAGCTTGTGGCAGTAGAGTCCAGCTAGTCGGTATTTAATCCTTCATTCTAGACAGCTGCCTGTAATAGGAAGAAAATACCATAATATACTGACTTTATATCAGAGAGTAGAATTTCCTTTCAATAATTCTTGCTTAAGATTTCCTCAATATTTTTAACTGTAATTTATCACATTTTATTGTGATATTATACTGTCCAGAAGCTCCCCAAACACATTGTGGTAGCATAGGAAATACAATTGCCCAAGGTTTATGAAGTCCAAGGTGACGATAAGAACTGTGTGCATCCTTATGTGTTGTCTGTTATTGTGAGTTGTGTCCGGCTCCTTGTGAGGAGGAGACAATAGAATGGAGCCAGGCTGCCCCAGAGAGGTAGAGCACTGAAAGCTATTTGCACCAAAACTGGTCTTACCTGCAAAAATAAGAAAGGAAAATAAAGTAATTTCTTTTCCAAGCTTAGTGTGTGGGCTTTGCAGGAATTTTCTTCTGGAGTTTTCCCAGAAGAGAGAGGGAAGAGGGGAAGGGCAAGGAAAAGAACAGAGTGTGTGGGAGGACATAAGAATTGGGTATCAGCATTAGGTTTTGTTGTATTCAGTGCCACCTAAAGCAAGCAGTGAGTGACCAGAACAGCCACAGAGGCCTGTAAAGGTGCCCTCAGGATTGTAGCAATGGGGTAGCTGTGTTTGGGTTATTGTAGAGTCTGGGAGTTAAGGGAGCAAGGACATTCTCAGGTCTTGCTGACCAGGTCCCATTTCTGGGAAGGACGTTATAAACAAAAGCTCTGTGTCTGGGAAGCATCTCCCAGGGGCCAGGAAAAACAGCAGGTACTACTGACACTGAGGGGCTTTAACAGCACAGGACCCAACATGGTAGCTTCAGTGAATGCCCAGCCGGTGATACTTGAGTGTTCATTAGTTAAGGTAGTTTAAGTTAAGTTAAATTCCTGAAGTTGCCTCAAAGTTAGCCTACAGAAATTATGGTAAGCAAGAAAATCCCAGCTTGCACGTGTAGAAGCTATCAAAGTATGCGTAAAAGTCTCATAGATACCAAAACTCAAAAAAATTTTTCTTGCGTGTTACTGTGTAGAAACGCTACAGAATCAAATAATAAAAATAAATGTGTAGAGATGTGTTACAAAGAAAGTATCTATTGCAAACTGGTAAATACATGCAGTGGTTTTTTAAGAAAAGTCTTCTCAAAGCAATTCACATGTTGGTGCAACAGAATGAACTTCAGTGTTGTGAAAGGTTTCTGTTCTTCTCTGTGCTCTCATATATCTGAGATCAGTGAAGTAATACTACTCAGTGGGAAGGGAGCAAAGGCCTTTGTAAAAGGGTATCATCTTTAACATGGGGGTTTATAGCTTATGTCATAAGGAATTCATGAAAACACAAATAGCACAGTTTTAAGTTAATGTTGCTATATTAAATTACTCTTCCATTGGTTGAAATATATCTGAACAAAATAAAGCATATTTTTACAAGACGGTGAAGTGACCCACTATTCAGCAAAGGTTAGGTAATGCATCTGACAAAATACGAGGCTGTCATGTAGAAGCTGTTGATTTGCCTGTGTTGGCTACTGATCCACATGCTTTAAAACGTGGAACATAAGACTGCTATTGCCTGAAGAACTCTTGCAACGACAAGTGGCAGTATGTGGTCACAAGCAGCTGGGAAAGAAAAGAAAGCAGTAAGACTGTGTCAGGTGGTGCTCTTGGTAGTCCTATGTCTGAGAAGCTTATTTTTGTGGGCATCTTACGAAAAGAAAGGGATTGGAAGGAGGATTGTCTCCTGTATATGAAGGTGCAATGCTTCTCTCTAGAATTAAGGTCTGTATGAAACATGGTAGGGATGCTCATATGAGAGAAATGGAGACTTGAAGCAGATGGGATGACTGTGTGCAGGCTCTCTGGATATGGTTAGTAGAGTGGCCACAGAGATCGTAAAAGATCCTGAAGTGAAGGTCAGGTGTGTTAGGCTGATGATAAATATCAACTTCTGCATTTGTTCATTCTCAAAAGTTTGACAGTATCCATTTAATCCATTACCATCCATGTAGTTGAGCTATCTCACTTGAAACAGATGTCTGCTTAAAATGTCTCAGGCTGCTTAATTTAGCACCTTTTTAAGTGACAAGATGGAGTGCAGCACATGGTAATGCATCACAGTAACATGTATGGAGAATCTCTTTTTAAAGAACAGTACCTTGCATTTTGGAGAGGGGAAATAGGGGATTTGCAAGATCAGTCTTCTAGTTGTGGCATTAACCAGAGAAGGGATAGTGAGACTCTCCAGCAGTGGAAAATCTCATAAACAGTTCTAACATCAGAAGTGTCAAAATTGCTTTTGTTGTGGGTAATGCTGCCATCTTGGGCATAACTTACTGTGGCACTGATTTCAGTAATTTCCCGATTCATAAATTCTGGACAGTTTCAAGAGGTCTTTGCATCTTGAATACTTGTGGATACCTAGGGTACCTGAGGGTGCTCAAAGTGGTAATATTTTCTCCCCATATAGGTGGAGCTGCCAGAAGCATGTGTTGCCACTGGCTCCAAGTAATTCTTTAGTGAACAGAGAAATTTTATTTTTCTGTTATTCCTCGAAAATAACTGCTCTATACGTCCTATATGATGGTCTTTCATTTTCCCCACAGATCATGATTTACCTAATAGATAAGGTGCTTCCTGATAGCTACTTTGTCAATAATCTCCGTGCTCTCTCTGTGGACATGGCTGTTTTCCGAGATCTTTTACGAATGAAGCTTCCTGAACTGTCCCAGCACTTAGACACCCTGCAAAGAGCTGCCAACAGAGAAAGTGGAGGTACGTTCAGCAGAAAATGCTATTAAACTATGTCTTGCTGTTGTTTTGTCTGAGCACTGGTTTAAAAATACAGTACTTTTAAGTGTTTACATGAGTTTGTTGCTTAGAATATATATTTTAAATTGTTAAGATGAAATATGATGGTTTCCGTTATTGATAACTTTAACATAAGTAGGTGATAATTCCAGGAAAAAACAAAGGGAAATAATTTGGTCCCACCACTAGCTGCAAACAGAATTGTGTTGACAAGAATATACAAAGCATGGAGTGACAACACTAACACATAGCTTAGTACAGGGGCAACCTTGGAAAGGTAATTGCTTGCCTTAGCTCAAGATAGCTGTCTTTCAACTACACTGGTCAGTGTAGTTGCTGGCTCATGTAGTTGTTCTGGGAAGAGTTATGATGTGAGAGCAAGTGGCAGCAGGTTAGTATCTCTTCACCGGGATCCTCACCAATACACAGGTGCAAAACTCAAAAGTACATTTTGGGTCACTACCCAAAAACTGGTTTTGCACTGTGAATTATTTTTTTTTCTGGTGTAGCATTCCATCCAGACTTACAGCTCTTTTATCCGGGAATGTTCTAGGGAGGGCAGGAGGTTCTTTGTTAGTTGATTTGGTTCACCCTGAGTTCCATCTTAGAAAAGATCTGCTACTATGTTCCATATGGCTATGCCCAAACTGTATAAAAAACAAAGAAATGGTATCAAGGAAATATTTGCTGTTTGAAAGTGTTTTCACAGGCTGGCCTCTCTGGTCATGGCCTTCGGTGCGTCAGTTGATACTGGGATGCACAAAGTGTTCTCTGAGCATAACACAAAAGTAAAACTTCAGAATGTCAGACTGAAATAGTACATCTTGTTTGAAACTTAACAAGTACCTCAGGATATTGAAATAATAGATGTGACTTTACAGAGACAGTCACCTTCACTTTCATGTAGGTAAAGACTTATGCCATCAGTTGGCGAAGAAATGCAGCATTTTGTGGGGAACTTGGTGGGTTTGTTTTGTTTCTTTTTTTTTTTTTTGATAGAAGTTTTTATTTCTTATGACTTTGGGTAAGGAGAAGCAGTCTTTCTTATATAAGGGGAAAAAAGTGTGCTGGTGTATTTCAGGGTTTACAGTCCAAAACCAATGCTGCTGCTTAGTTTTTTGCAGTGCAGCAGAATGGAAGGAGACTATGTAATTTTTCCATTGCTCTTCTCAGCTTCTCTTTGGACAGCTGCAGGCTAAGTAAGTTTTGAGCAATAACAGAGATGCTAGAATGTCTGGTGGATTTTAGTATCCAGTTTATACTCCTTGTAAAATGATAATAAATTGAAGTTACTTCAAATTTTTTGCTTGTTTGTTTTTTTAACTTCAGGAGGCTACGAACCCCCACTTACAAATGTCTTCACAATGCAGTGGTTTCTGACACTCTTTGCTACCTGTCTGCCTAACCATACAGTTCTGAAGATCTGGGATTCAGTATTCTTTGAAGGCTCTGAAATTATACTGAGAGTAGCTTTGGCCATCTGGGCAAAGCTAGGAGAGTAAGTGGTCATTTTTATCTGTTTTTTGTTTTCAGCATGAGCCATGTTTAACTTTTGTTTTCCTTAAGAAGATGGTCTCAATTCTAAAAAAGATTCAATCTTTCAGGAGAATGATTATGTTTTGAAAAAGCTGCAAAAAGGACCTTTTTGGTTTCTTAAAAAGAGATGATTCTGACATCATGTCAGAATGGGCATGATAATTAATTGACACTTTTTGCAGAAAATGTCTCCACTTGTTGGAGTTGTCTGTGTATAATGTCTTCGTGCTGTGCTAAAAGGTTGGACTTTCCAGAACATAAACCTCTGAAGGAACTGGTAAATACTCTGTGTAAAGGCACACTCACAGACTTCAGGGTGACCAGCTAATTAGTTGAGTACCTGAAACTGGGGATGTTAATTCCCTTGGTTTCACTTAAGGAGACTTAAGGATTTGAGCCCATTGGCTTTGCCCAGTACAAGAGTTCAGTTACTAAGGGAATGACTTTGTGGTACACAAGTCTTTTCTGTTAAGGCCTTAAAATGAATTTTCCTGAAATTCTCTGCTTTTAAGCACATTCTAGCCAAGTTTCTATTATAGTCCTTTATGGACTTGGAAACTCACCACATGGCCAGAACACAAGAGGTGGTTTGTTCTTTAAACTCCTCTGTTGTCAAAGCAAATATTTGCATTTCACAGAGTTGACAGTGCTCCCAGAGAAATGACTTTTGTCACTGGCTTCAGTGGGAGGTGTGAGCTCTGACAGGTCAAGCAGATGTTAGTTCAGCTGGAAACATTTTTCAGCTGGCATCAGCAGCTGCATCGATTTTTTTCTTGTGTTACCTATTAAAGCTCATCTTCCTTTTTTGCTCTGAAACGGAACCACTGGGATTTATGTTCAGTTCTGTCCTTGGAGGTTTCATTTCTTTTTTTCTTTCTGAATAAATTAGCACTGCAGGCTGGTAGCATTGTAAGAGGCTTTGTTTAGTACATTTAATTTTTAATCTGAAGAATAATAATTAGAATAATAATTTCCTGCAAGCTTTTTTTTATATTCAGTTCATGAATGAAACTTGCATGAATCATTTGCATTAGGATTAATCTATATAGGTAGTCACATAGTGTTTTCAATAAAAAGTCCTTCCAGTGGATCTCTGCACTTAAAAGCTGTAATTGTGAATGTTACAACCATAACGTGATAAAAAAGGAAGTTACAACTGTGAAGATTTTACTGTAAAGCTTAAAGAAAAACTAAACATGTTTTAAAAATTGAAAGGAACAGAATCAAGAAATAAATAAATGTGTCCAAGAGAATAAGCTGATCACACTGCACATCTTGTGACTGTTGTTTGTGAGGAATGGGAGAAGGGCTGGTAAAAGATTGGGCACTGTTTTTGCTGGGAGAAGATTGTGATATTTTTATTTCTCTTTGTCCACCATTAGAACTAGAACAGGGGGGATTTAAAGAAGTGGGACCTGAAATAGTGTTCATAGTCTCATGATTTTCATACTTCTCAAGATTCATTCTCGAAATGAAAATAGGGTGAGAAGTGCATTTTTAAAATGTGGGTGGCTCAGTCATACTTCTGTTTTGAGGGAGACTGGAAGTTATAGGTGTAGTAGAGAAAGCAGTATGTGGAGTCATGAGACTGAAGGTATCAGGGCAGGTAAGCCATAAGTTGGTGATAATTGGCTACATACCCATTGTTTCTACTAATTTAAATTTTTTTTTTAGCGTCATAATCATTATTTTAACCAAACTATGTTAAGATTTCAGTAGGAGTTTCATAGTTCAGTGGTTCTTAGGTACAGATGCTGAAGATCAAGGAAAGCTGCTTCTTCTATTGCTTAAGGAAAAAGACAGTGTATTTTTTTTTCATCATTCCAGCATCCGTATTTTAGAGGAGAGGCATCAATATGTAGCCATTAATGCACTTCCTCAGACTATAAGTAAAACAAAATTTTCACGTGACAGGAGAGATGTTTAGCAGCTGACCCTAATATATGTAGAACATCAACTCACAAAAGCATATTACTTGTATTTCTCTTCCTCTAGATGACACTCTGTGTGTTTGGAATGATTCTGTGTTTTTAGAAATTTTTTTAAAAATTTCTCCCTCCCCAAAACAAGACAAACAAAACCATACTACCAAAGCAAGCAAACAACCAAAACAGTTCCCATCTCTAATTTAGAAATAGCATTCACAAATATGATGAGTGAATTTTCCTTCATTCTGCATTATGTTAGCTTAATTATTTTTTAACCCAATGACATGTATGAATGCACGTATACTTAATTTATTCTACAGGAATGGATTCTGGCCAGTGAATATCTTCCTGTCTGACAAAAAGAAAGTTCAGCCAGTGAATTTGGCCATTTGCTGCATGGTGACGAATGGGTGATAAGGCAGTTAAGAAATCTTTATGCTCCCTTTTTGAGGTGATGAAAGAACACCTTTGTGCTAGTAGGAGGCAAAGTTTATTGGTTCTTGTGCTGTAGAAGTGAAAGGGGCAGAGGGAATAGCCTGTCTGGAGATGCATGAATCTGTTATCATGAGAAGTTAGGACAGTAAGCTGTACTGAGTGCATCTTTTTACTGCTGCAGCTTTTCCAATGTTGTGTGCACCGTTTTATTATTTGGAAGTCTAAGCAGAATTGCAAATAAAAGTTAAGCTGTCTAACGGAAATGCGTATTTTATGATGACAAGAAAATCAGTTTTGTTTTGAATGCGTAGAATCATATGTAAAAGTAAAATAAAAACCAACATGTATTTTGTTATAGGCAAATTGAGTGTTGTGAAACTGCAGATGAGTTTTACAGTACTATGGGCAAGCTGACCCAGGAGATGCTTGAAGACAGTCTGATTGACAGCAATGAACTTATGCAGGTGAGTAATTTTGATGTAATTATTTTTTGTGTTTTGTATGTTGATTTCTTCAGGTCTTGATTCTAACAAATTGCATTTTTGTTCAGATACTCCGGAAACCTAAATTCTCCCAGGAATAAAAGTTTCAGATAACTGGATTGAGCTAGCATGCCAATGAAACAAGTAGATGACCTGCAGTTAGAGCTAGAATCTTATTTTATGTATGGAATATGGAGAACCACTAGGCTTCATTTAATAAAAATTGATTCTATGTTGACAGTTGAAAGTCTTTTGTGATATAAAGCCCAATTGGATTTACACAAGTAAGATGTAGAATCTTTTAGTAGTCACCATTTTTAGGATGTTCTTTTGCCTTATTTTTATGTTTTGGTCAGTTGTTTATTACACTGTGTCCTTTTCATTCTGCAGACACTGTGGGAAATAAGAGTTTATGAAGTGAGAAGTGTATAAAAAGTCCTTCATGGTTTTTAAAAAAACAGCTGTGAACAATCAGTAGTGTACTGTAAACAAAGACATTTGTAGATAATTGCAGTCCCTGAGTTTTTAAAGCATATGTCATTATATAAGAACAAAGACCCACATTGTTCTGGGAAAGGAAAGGGCCTTTAGTATCGCAGATACAATTTATTTATTTATTTACAGTTGCACTTGTTCTTGTGATATTTTTAAGGTGTTGTCTACTTAGATGTTTTATAAGGACTTCATGCTACAGTTCTGGAACTTTCCTTTTGATGAGTTAGAGCGTAGTGATTAAATGGGTGCAAGTACAGAGAACATAACTCATCTGAATCTTCATACCTGTCTTAGGGGAAGGAAAAAAGTCAGTCTATGAAGCTACACAAGTTTAATAACAGTTGTTAGCAGGTAATAGAATACTTGATTTCTATTACCTGTTGTTGGAAGACTCTGTCGAAATATACTTACCTAGTCTGGTAAAGTACTGCCCTGAAGTAAAGGATTATTTTCAGTTTTATTTTTTTAGTCATTGTTATTTTGTCTGATGAGGAAGCTCTAGGAATGGGAGTGAATGTTGTGGCTTTGTTTTGCTTCACAAATGGAAATGGAGCTGGTCAGAGGTATTCAAATGCTTTTTAAAAATGTGTTAAGGTTCCTCACAAGACAGTTCAGATACTGAAGATGTGTGAGGAGGGCAGCACAAGCTGACATCTTCTCATTGTGTTTCAGTTCCTGGTCTCCAGTGTGGTACCAAATCAGATGTGGCATTTGTGAATAAGAATAATTTTGGGAAAGCTGAGATGGTCTTTCATGACTCTGTCGATTTCTTTCTTTGCTACTGTGGGTAACAGAAGATAAGGCATGGGTAACTTACTGGTTGGAGGAGGGGAGAATTTTTTTGTTTTTTAACTCTTGCAATTACAAATACTAACAAATTAACAATCTTTTTGTGCTTCCACAAAAAATGAGTATTTGGCACAATACATATGTGTGTTCATAGTGTATGTGGGTATTTTGTTGCACTGACAGGAGTGTTAAGGTAGGATGGCATTGCCATTGATACGGAGGTAGCAGGTTTAATTCTGTGTATGGAGGAGCAGTGTATCCTCTCAGCTGAAGAAACCACAATATAGTTTGCATAGCATTCTTCAAGTTAAAGGCAGGAACTGGCAGTGTAGCCATCTCTGAGGTCTTTACTCTAGGCCCTCTTTACCCTAAGTAAAGAGTCCACTTTTCCTAAGTGGAAAGAATAAGGCACTACAAGAGTACAAGAGAGCACGTAAGTGCTACCATGTATCTGATTGGAGAAAAAATTAAGTAATACAAACCATTGCATTAATGAAAAAATCCAGGCTGCTTGAACATGCTGGTTTTTAAATTGCTTTAAGCTTTTTCAGAGGAGTCATCCAGAGATGCTTTGTTTTCAATTTTTTTTTCTTTTCCCCTAATAAAAATCAGAATGAAGAATTTGCATCTAATACTTTTTGCAAGATGGCCCAAGGATTAGTATCCCATAGTGGGAAAGGATTAATATCCCACTCTGCCTTCCCTACATATTTCAGTAGAGTTCGCTGGTGGCAATCATCTCACTTCTCTTTAGACTTGCATAACACTTATATTTGCATCTAAACTACTTGTCCAGGCTCACTTAAGCCAGACTAACAGACACTTCTCAACCACTGGAAAACAGGTTGTGCTCTAAGAGCCTTGTTTCTTTTGGGAGTTAGATGAGGTAGGTACAACTGATCCTTGAAGGGAAGTGTTGACAGAGCAGATGTCTAAAGTAGAAGAGGGGACTCATGTCCTCATTCTCTCCAGCAGCATGTATAGTTGCTGCAATTTTATCCCTCCCATGCTGACAGTACCTATAGTTAGGATGGAAGCCTTAAAGCTTTTGTAGATTTGTCCCTTTTGTTGCAAGAGTTCTTAATATTTTACTGAGGTTCCTCCATGGAGGCATTGGAGGAGCAAGCCAGCCCACAGTTTCCTCCTTTTTCAGCTTGAACAGTTTGGGTGAATAAAGGGTAAGTGCTGTACACATCAGATTCTAGACTGGGTATGTATTGGTTCCAGTATGGAGACAGAAGGCTGTACACCAGGTGTCTGCAGATATTCTAAACAGAGTGTGCTAGACTGAGTCTGTGCTTTCATGCCTTCTCAGAAAGCAAGCATTTTTATAAGCAGCTGAACTAATTCAGTTTGTACACCCAGAAACATTGCAGCACAGAGAAGCCAGGTGGAGTAGAGGCATCCCTTTATATTTACTGGAATGGAGGGGAACAAGGATTGATCTTTCTGTGGTACTCCAGCATTTTGGACTATCTCCCTAGGCAGTTACCCTGATTTAATGGTATTCGCTGTTAACTTTCTACTTGAGTAGCATTTTGTCTGTTTTCTTTTGGGTATGTTTTTGCTTTTGCTTTTTGTTTTGTTTTCTTAGTCAAAGTGAAAAGAAAGAAGAGCCTTAAACCAGTGAGGGGCAGCTATTGAGATAAGTGTGTTTGATAAGTTGTCTGCAAAATGGCTTACCCTGTTAGGAAGCCACAGCCCATCACCTCCCATATGGTATTCTGCTGAGGATGTAGATGGCTTTGCATGTTTAGGGTAAGGCAAAGGATTGTCAAATGATTCAAGGTGAGAATAGAGGGTTTTTTCCCTTGTCTCTTTTCTTGTTCCCAGGATCTGTCCCTTATGGCCGTAAATAAGATGCTGAGTTTGGCTGCATCATACTTTGTGTGTGTAGCCTATTTCCTTCTGGGACAGTTCCTCAGAATTAACCAAATGGCATCCAAGGCAGTGTAAAAACTAGAAAAAGAATGCTTTGACTCTGAAGTGTTGCTGGGAGGATATCACAGATGTTGGTTGACAATATTTTCTTTAATTTTCAGTGGAACTTGCACTGGCATAAAATTTGTTTTGTGGATCTCTTAGCCAGGTGGTAAGCGAGGCCTACAGTTATAGCCTGATAACAATAATTAAGCTAAAAATACGTATGCTAAATTAAAGAAATTGTAGAAGATGTGAAAGAGACACAGATTGGAGACAGGCAAAAGCTAAAAGTATACTCTGAAACAGTAGGTGCAAGGAGTAAATGGAGGACTCAGAGTCGACTGTTTCACTTAAAGGGTAACTAGCATATGGAACAAGTTACCTGAGAAGGACGTTGACATAAAGAGTAGAAATAAATTCCAGACAAGCCTCCGGAGAGAGCTGAAACATAAAAAAAAAAAAAAAAACCTATCAGGAAAGTATGGTGGAGATCAAACAAGCANAAGAGTCCGAAAAAAAAAAAAAAAAAAAAAAAAAACCTATCAGGAAAGTATGGTGGAGATCAAACAAGCAGACAGATGTGTTGGACTGGAGGTAGGTCTTTCTCCAGATCATAAAATTCCTTTGTATGCTACACTGATGGGAAATTGCTGTTTACGCCCTAGAGAATATTCTTCTTTCACAGTAGCATTGTAGTTTAATGGAGTGGCAAAACTTCAGTTCATGCTCTGGATTTTTGAAGGCATCTTCCTTAGAGTCTGTGCATGGCTCAAACTGTAAAAGCGTTTTCACACAGAAGCCTGTTGAGGTGCACTGTTGCCCCATCTCTGATTCAGGCAGGAGTGTCCTTCCTGCTCCTCAGTGCTTACATCAGTGCCATTAGGGAAACTTTTTTCCTCCTTATGTCAGGAAATGTCTAGTACTGAATTCATGTTTGCAATTTTCCTTAGTGTATTTAGCATGGACAAGGCATGGTTCAAGAATGGATTGTGTAGAAACTGTTCAGAATTTCTTTTCATCTTAATTAAGGTCATTTGCCTTCAGATGAAAATGTCACTGACTTAATAGCACAGGAAAAAAAATATAAGTGAAGATTTACTGTCACAGCTAATGAGAAAATTTTATGTTGCTGTCTTTCAAAAGATACTTAATTTTCAGGGTGTGGGAAAGCTTTAATATTTCAGAGAAACTATGTGAAATTTTATTTTTGTTTGTTTTTTTTTTTTTTCTTCTGACATTGAGATTCCCAATGAATTATTTGGCAGTTATTTGAAAGTTCTGAATAGTGAACAAAAGCAGGGGAAAAAAGGCAACTACAGTAGGTAGGAGCTGTGATATTGCAGTGAATATGATGCATCTGTATGCCAGGTTGGCTGGTGACTTACAGCAAAAGTAATGCTGAAAGGAAATGCATTTGCAACTATGTATCCTCTTTAACTCCTGAGTTGAGAAAATCTATTAGCATTTTGATGACCTTGTTTTAGAAAAACAATTACCTTTACCCCACCAAAACCCCACCTTTGCCCTCGAAACCAACCAGCAATCAAAACTAGAAACTGAGGGAAGAAAACTTGGATAATGTTGGATCTTTCCTCTTTAGCTATAATTTTTGTGTTGGCGTGATTTCCTTCACATAAGATCTTGAGCTTCTCAGGTAAGATAATGAATCAGCTAACAGTCCACATCAATGAGGATCTGCCCCTTCTATGCTAGTGCTAATACTTTGTTGAATATTTGAGCAAAAACATAGGTCTTCTGGAAAGGTCCCCAAATCCTAAATGATGCATTCATGTAAATGAAATAATAATTGGAGGAAGATTTCCGGTGTACTGGCAAGGAGGGGTTGACAATAATTATTAAATGAGTATAGGAGTTGAAAAGGATCCTACAGCTCATGTTATCAGTTCCTTTTTGTTTTTTTGACTGAACTGTATATTTTTCTAGTGAGTCAGTCTTTATTTTTCTTACAGGAAATACTGACTGAATCATAAAACTAGACCATTTTCTTACAGCATGTGAATGTGCAAGAATGTGCAGCCTTTAATCCTGTAAGACTGTGAAACTGTTCATGGAAAAATCTTTTGTGAGACTGCTAATTAAAGCAAAAATTTTTAATGTTCTTTTTTTCCCCCCCAGACTGTTTACACCATGGCTCAGTTTCCTTTCCCTCAACTGGCAGAATTAAGGGAGAAATACACATACAATATTACTCCTTTCCCTGCAGCAGTAAAATCAACTTCATTTTCAGGGTAAGTTTGAAATGCACTGCTTATGGTATATAGAGTTATTGTTTACCCTCTACAGATGGTGAAAAGGCAGGTGGAATCCTCCCTTGTATGCTTCTAAAAAAGATAAAACTGCTCTGTAATGTTCACATTTAAGAATGTATCTTCCTTACTTCTCTTATGTTCTCTTTTGACAGAAGGTTAGGCAGAACCAGAGACAGTGATGAAGAGAATGACTTAGATGATGAAGACTCAATTGCTAATGCAATTGGTTGTCTTGGACCATTAAGTGGGTTTTTGGCACCAGAGCTCCAAAAATACCAAAAACAGATGAAAGGTAAGAGTGATTTTTTTAATTTTGGAAAACATAGTTAAATCTCTATGACCTTGCAGAAATTGTCTGCAGCTCTGTCTGTGAAAGCTGCTATGGAAAATGTGTTTTCTTTGCACATAGAGGTTACAGCAGGTACCAAATGACTTGCTCTGTGCTCCATAAAGATGTCTTCAAAGCCAGGTTGGAAGGCTGTAGATGTACAGTAAATGATGGTGTGAGTTAAGGATTTGGCTACAGTAATGGTTAACAACCCCATAGTGTTGCCCACGCACAAAAAAAGAAGCATACGTGAAAAAAAGTCCACCCTAAATCCATGCATATTTCTGAGTCAGCTGTTAGGGAGTCAGCATTTTCTGAAGGGTGTACCTTTAATAAATGATCTTGATCTTTATTAGTATATGCATGGCAAATAATGGAACCTATCAGCAGTGAGTGAATTCTGCAGGTGATTTCACTGCCCTTTTGGCCAAACCTTCAGATTGTTGTATGTTTTGGATATATTCACATTTTTTTAAAAATTGCTGTGGTTTAGGGTGTTCTGACAAAATGTCACTGTTTTTCAAATCCTTCCACACTGAAAATTTCTTGACAGAATTGTACATACACCAGTGCAAATTCTCTATAAGCAGTACGAAATGCTGATCCATACAGGAAAAGCAATGAACGTTTGTTAACTTGCAGCAGCTTTTATGAAATGGTACTGGATCAACAGAGATTTCACAGTATCTTGGGAGAGGCCATTTTTATTTATCCCCAGCTCACCTCCACCTTCACCCTCAAAAAAACCCCAAGCTGATGTAGCAGTTGCTGTTTACACTTCATCATTCTTGTGTCTCGGTTTTGCTGAGACCTGTAAGCTGCAATTTTCCTCTCGATTGCTGTGGTGTTTTGTTTTTCCCTTCCTGAGGGACTCTCTACCTGCTGCTTCAAAGCAGTACTTAGTCAGAACATCAAACTGCTGTTGCAAACTAAGCCAAAGACAAATAAACATTCATTGAAAAAGAATTATCCCCCTGACCCTGGAGTGCCAGGTTGGTGATGCATCAGAAACAGCTGTGAAAATAAATTGCCCTGCTGCTGTTGCTCTGCAGCTGTTGATCAGAGACACTCTCAAGTTGTCTGATCCTCAGCTGCTCTGTGCCTATCCCTTTTATTGCTACTAGCAGCTTTCTCCCTGTGGTGTTCTGTTTCTTGATGCTTCTTGCTGGTAGCACTAGGTTGGTTGTTTAATCTCATGCTTGCTTGACTGTAATGTGTTTTGTAACTTGGATTGTTGGCCTCTATGACAAAGGAGTATCTTTAATGATCCGTTATTGAATTACTTCAGTGGTGGCTTGATGTACTTTTGGATGTTTGAAGAACTCTTCTTACAACTTTGCGTTGCCATGTTAATTGACTTTTGTGCTCTTTAACCTCTCCTCAAACTATTAGCTTTGCTATTCTTAAGCAGTAGTGCTATTTACAATACTTCTTACTGTAAATAGCACAGCTTAGTTAAATATACATATTATAATAAATTTTAAATTAAAGACTACAGTTAAATAAGATGATAGGAATCAGACACAGACTTCCCTTGGAAATAATCTGCGAAACTTTTGAGTATGCCAATTTACTCCTTACCTCGACTTTATTACCTCCTTCTACAGATCAGAACGAAGAACAAAGTCTTGGTTCCAGTAACATTGCAGAATTAAGTCCAGGAGCAATAGACTCTTGCAGAAGTGACTATCATACTGCTTTTAACAGCATGATGATGGAGCGTATGACCACTGATATTAATGCACTGAAAAAGCAATATTCCAGGATAAAGAAGAAGCAGCAACAGCAGGTTCACCATGTGTATATCAGAGCAGGTAACACATCAAAACATGCTTCATTTCCTGATTTATCATGAACTAATTTCATCAGTGAAGGCTAGGCAAATGACATTCTTTTACATTTAACCAAACACACAAAACAAGAAAGACTGATGGAAAACATAACATTAGTAGTAAAGTGCAGACAGAAAATGAGAAGGTGATATTTTTTCTTCTTTTGTCAGGATCTGAAGATGATGACCCTGGGGTTTTCTTAGGTCCCAGGGACCAAGTAAACAATGGTATTTAAAATTAGCTTTGCTATCTGGGTGCATTGTGTTGATCTCTCTGATTAAAAACTTTAATTCTTTGGCATTCTTGAAAATGACATACTGATGCACTGGAAAAAGTGAATACAGAGATGAGGATGCTTCAGATCACATGGCAGGTAGATTCCTAGCTGGTCTGTGTTATCCAAACTCCTCTGAATTCAGCTGGGCATGGCAAATTATGCAACTGAAGGAACCGGCTTAGATGTTCCATTGTGGCTGGCAGTTTCCCTAGCCATAATGATACTGTTGTGAGGACTGAGCTGGACATCAGTCCTTTATTTAACAATCCACGTTATGGAGTCTGTCTCCCGAATTGTCAGACTCAGCAGTGCAGGGGTTGGCATAAAATGCACAGCTGAAGGTTTTACTGGCTGTACAAGCTGAACACAGCCCACCTTGCTCGTTCCTCCCCACTTAGGTGTCGTCTTTCTAAGTCAGCATTGAACCATGCAAGTGGGTGACTGTGGAGAATTTTTATTTCTCTTCTAGATTGTCTAAACCTGTGCTAGCACGAGTGTTGGAATACATGGAGCTGCAATTTTTCATTTGCATGATTTAGAAGGAATTTTTTAAAAAAAATATTAGTGAAGAATTTGCATTGAACAAAGGCTGTAGCCAGCAGAAACAGTGCGAACAGTAAAATGTTGATTCCCAAGGATGCCAACCCCTACCTTCTAAAACCAAATCTTTCTAATCTTGCTAATCATGATAAAGGGCTGGGTTTGTCATTGAATCAAACTGTCATCTAATCACTAATTCTGAGTCTACTCCTTTGGCTTGGTAAGACGTGATTTATCCATCAAAAGTACTTAAATTCGTTTTCCATTTTTCAAGCCTCATGGAGAGGCTTGTGTGACTGACCTCATGTGGAGACTGAATTGCCTCTTGCTGTGTAAGAGAAATGAAGGAGAGGGGAGAGTTCAGAAGCCAATATTAATGTTAAACCATCCATTTTAGTGCAATGCCAAAAATCAAGAAGCTATTTTTAAAAATTACTTATTTTCATGGTATTCCTGGCTCAGGACTTACCCATAGGTGCAAAGCAGTGAGGGAGGATAGAAAATCCTTATATAGAAGGTGCAGCTTTGTGATCAACTCTCAAGATATAAGTGAAATTCAGTGATGATTTTTAACTTTGGGTTGGTTTTTTTTAAAATGCATTCAGTCCTACAAACCTTTGCTATACCTCAAGAAAGGTATCAAATTTGGTGGTGGATCCTTAGAACATTAATTTGTTTTGTTCTTTAATAATACTGTGTTTCTTTTAAATGCTTTCTTTCAGACAAGGGACCAGTTACCAGCCTCCTCCCTTCTCAGGTAAACCATTCCCCAGTGATAAACCACCTCCTTTTAGGAAAGAAGATGAAATTGAATAACAGGTCTCTCAAAAATGCTGTTATTCACATCCCAAGCCATGCTACAGGGAAGATGTCTCCCATTCCCCAAGAAGATCTTAAAACAAAATTGAATTCTCCATGGCGCACTCATATACGAGTTCATCGGAAGAACATTGCTAGGGCCAAAGGCCAGCTGGGCTATGGGGATACCGTAGGACTGATAGATGAGCAGAGTGAGAGCTGTAAATCAAATAGTCCCGGTGCAAAGGAGGAGGCTTCCAAACATTCTGACTTTGGAGAAAGAGAAGGAGGTGGTTTGGATGACAGGACTACTCGGAAGGCTGACCAGCAGTCGTCTGAGCCAGTCTCTATGGACAGCAGTACAAACATGTCCATGGTTCAGCTAAAACTGGAAGCACTGGAACTCACCTCAGATACCCAAACCGATGTGGAGTCAACATCCCGTCAGTCCAGCCAGCCACGTTTATCAGAGTCTTCCACTTCATCCAGAGACAGTGGAAACCTGGCTAAATCGCCCCAGCCTGGGAACCCAAAGCCACAAGTCTTCAATCCTTTTCCCAGTGTCAAGCCTCTTCGAAAGTCAGCTACAGCCAGGAATTTAGGGCTATATGGCCCCACTGAAAGAACGCCAACTGTACACTTCCCACAGATGAGCAGAAGTTTCAATAAATCTGCCAGTGGCAACAGTGGGACCAGGAAACGATGATGTGCTACCTGGTACTTACTATTTCTGACAGCAACAAAAGAATTTGTATTGCCTTTTTTTTAATGTGTGCATGTGTATGTGTGTCCCGAAGCATTTCTAATTGCTAATTAAGTAACGGGGACAAAAGTGGTTACCAGATATATAAATATGTGTCTTTGAAAATTGTACTTCCGTGTTGTTATGGGATGGATTAATGAAGATGCACTCTGGCACTCTATTGTTGATTCTGATGGTCCTGTGTAAAATGAACAATTATTTGCAATGTGAAACATACTGTTTCTTAAAGTCTAACTCAGACATTAAATCACCAGCTGCCTTTAACCCCTCAGCCCCCCATGGCTGCCTCCTGTCTTTCTGAGCTCGAAGGACAAATTGTCCTTGCAGCAGACAAGGTGTAACAGTTTTTGTGACTGTTAAGCAGCTTCCCTGTTAGACCTCATCATCATACTCCGGGAGTAGCTGGAGAAGCCATGACTAACGGAAGCACAAGCAGCCCTAGCAATCAAAAGTGTCACTTTGTGGCATCTGATTTCAGATATTCTTGAGCAGCATTTTGTGCTTCTCTTCCCACAGCAATTCTCTGCTGATACTATTTTTAATATAAACCTAATCACTGAGCATGAGAACAGCAGACGTAAGTCCATCCACAGCACAGGTTTGCTCCTTCTCTGTTACATGTGTACATACATACATTTCTGTTATTTACTGCTGGAGAGTTGCAGCACTGTAAAATTAGGAATTAGGTACAACTATTTGTGTAGTTGTATGATTATTATTCTGACGCATCTTGGCTTCAATGGATTTAAAATCTATTATCTAGATTAGACTTGTAGTCAAATAATATTTGCCAGCTTAGCAGTAGGTAAAATATATGAATGTTCCAAAGTAGTTTAGGGGTTTAAATTCTATAAATAGAGTGATTAGATACTTAGAGTGCCACTTCCCATTAAAAGCCAACACATCAGCCACTATGTTAGTGGGATGGACTCTTGGACTTCCATGTCTTGATTCCTTTTTGGTGTGAAAGAAAGTGATAAACTGAGTATTTATTTCCAAATCAAAAAGCAAAGCTGATGAATACCGTATGACAAGTACTTTAATATATATATATATCAGAGGCAGACAGAGAAACTAAACATAGATCATTCAACTTCAGGGTTGCAAAATCAAGTACTCAAACTCCAAGAAATTCAGGTTGCTCTTAAATCATTGCAGCTCTGTCAAATGGTATGTACTGACTGATTCATTACCTTGACTCCAAGCTTCCTGTGGCATGAAAGGACCAATATTTTAAACTGGAGTAAAAGCAGTAATGATGAAACAGCCCCATTGTATGTAATATCTTGCTTACTTTTTAAAATTCTTTGTTAAATTTGCAATTTAATATAGCATTGTCTATTAATGTATTCCATAGCCTATAGTATGTGACACCAGTTTTACTGTATACCATAACTTATAAGCTGTACAGTGTACTCTGTTCATTGTTGTGGGGACAGTTTTATTTTGCTGTGTTTCATATAAGTGTGTGCATATAAAATAATATACAAGTATGAACACTATAAATATAGAAAAGATGTAGATCAGATCTTGCCCCTGCCTTATTTCCAGGCTATAGTAGTATTGTCACTAATGATTACTTACAGCACTAAGTAAATTTAAAATAATGTAGAATTTAGTCACTGATTATGGACTGAATGTGAATTGTTTCTGCACTGAATTAGAAGAAATGGACTTCTCAAAAATTTTCCCATGAATCATCCTCCCCAGTTTTTCTTAGCTTCAATGTGTCACGCGGCTGTATGCTGAACCCGTACAAATAAAAGGACTGTCAATCTGCAAAACCTGCTAAAATGGTCCAAGTATGTGCATGAATTTTCAACATTTTACCAAGTGAATAAGCAGTGGAAAATCAGCAAATTATGCATGGATATGGGTCTGGGGAAAGAACAACACTTTCTAGTGATTCAGAATGATTAATAATTTACAAGTGTGCACTCAGGTCTTAGACTGTTAGGATTGAGGTGAAGAAACCACAGCTACTCAGTGCATTGGTTTGGTGATGCTCGCTGGAGGAAGTTTTCTTTAAGTACTGCTTGATGAGAAAATAGCTTGTTAGCTTCCGCAGATGTACGTTTCTGTACCTCAAAGGATATTCACTCTCTACGTGAAATACTGTTGGAACATACAGCAAAAGCAACTTCATTGCTTAGTGCTGAGACAGAACATTGAGGTCAAGAGAACCAGGGAACTCCAGAGAACTTTCACATTATTTTTCCTTAAAGAATCCCTTCAGCAAATGAGGTCTAGTGATGAAGCAAGTTGTGCTTGGAAGAGTGGCATTGTAGCACTGAGGGTGCTGGGAAGTGTGATGGTGGGAGTCTGCTCCGTAAACATTTTGTTCTCCTTGAGCCTTCTTGTTCTAATACTCTCTTCCATCTGACCAAATGACATTTCTGTTTGTTGGGGTTTTTTAAAATTCCTTTAGTCTTTTCTTTTTTTTTTTTCGGTGGTGGGGGGAAGTATTTTAATAGAATTATGTTGACTTTTACTTCTGAGCATGTGTTTCACCATCATCAAATGAAAGCTCTCAAAGGACAGGCATTTGATTCCATTTTGTGGACACAATTCTGCAAGTGGAAACAGGTCCACAGCTATTCAGAGATTATTTGAAATTGTCTATGCTTTAAGAGTAAAAACAGCAGATGGTAGAGATAAGTTTTTCAGAATTGCTGTCAGCAAAAATTGATTTCATCCACAACTGCAGCTATAGTGCAAATTAGATTTTGTGTACCTAACAAAAATCCTATGTCCATTCAAAACAACCTAAGTCGTTACTAGAAAGGCAATAAAAGATTATTTCACGCAAAAGAAAAATGCAGCCCTTTGCACTGGTATTTCCAATTCAGGTAAAAGCTCATTTTCAAAATTCAAGACTTAAAATCTGCGTCAAGCTTTCACAACGTCTATTTTAAACCATGTGAAATCTTTCATACAGAAATAAGGTGATTGGTTTCACTGTACTGTAGTTTTCCTTGACCTTCTTTGCAAGAAGTTGTCTCATGCCCATCCATGGGCAGTAGTAGCATCTGACTGAGTGGCAGGGAGCCAGTATCATCTGACACCAGCTCCACTCAAGTATGAAGAGATAGAAAACTCATCCAAATGCATCCCTATCCTAGTCAACACTTTGTTTGCTCCAGTTTTACTTGCTTTTTATTGGTGAAAGATTCATTCAAGGCAGGGGGTTGTTGTAGAGGCCTGACAGTGTTTTGAGATGCGCAGTCAGGCCAGACAAGCACCCTCAGCCCGTGTGCTGTTAGTCAGCAGGGACTGGTGAGGTGACAGGTTTCTCAGGCAGCCAGAAGCTGCTCGGACGTCTTTGAATACCTCTGTGTTAACAGCATCCTTGGGAAGGGGTGCTCCTTTGTGGGAGGGGTGAATCCAGCGCACTGCAGGAAAATGCATGTGTGAAGGGTGTCTTCTGCACACCCTTTCCCACTGAAGAGCCTTCAGGACTTGCACCAGCTGATGGGCTGATACGAGATACTTGACACGGTTTAGGACATAGAAGTGGTTTACAGTGTCAGACTACGCTCAGGCCCAGCCTCCCCCAGCCTGCAGGATGCCATTTCAGCTGTGCTTCATCCTACAAGCAGCACACAGCACTTGCTGGCTCACCGCGGGTTTAGAAAGAACCACAAATGTTTCCGAGTCTTTTTCTGGTAAAACTGAATCAAACCACACTGGCTTACCACAAATAAGCAGGCAGGCGTGGTGGTGGTGGCACCGGAGGCGATACATGTGGATGGAGAGACTGGGAGGAGGGAAGGAACAACTCATCCAGGTAAAAGGTACAAGAAGTTTTGAGGGAAAGCAAACTCCTTGGTGCCTGTGTGGCTTTTTAGGTTTTTTAGTTGTAAACAACAAAGCCATGACATGTTGCTTCCTGCCCATCCTTCCTGTGATTAAAGTGACCATGGACTTGCCTGATGCCTGCAAGGTGCCACATCCTGCGATGGTGTTGTTCACCCACTTGGTAGCCCAGTGGTTGCTCCTGCCCTGGCAGGAGCCAGCCCTGGCAGGAGGGAGATGCCAGTGGAGAGGCCTCTGATGAGGTTCACTGTGGCTCGCTTCACACTGAGCCATCTAAAAGGGTCTCCTCTCATGGATGCGTATGGTTTTTTGTTCTCACTTATTGATTTTCTGAAGTTTTATATTTGTTGGTGACATGGGGAAATTTTTTGATCCTTTCCTCATTTTTTGAATACTGCATCAGGAAAGGCAGGTGCTTTCTGCATCTCAGGACTAAATAGTTTTGCGACTATTCCTCTCTGTTTGGCTTGTATTTTGCCTTTGTGAACTCACAACCCTTGCTTGCATTCGTTGCCTGGGTGTTTGATGTGAGTTTTCAGGACGATAAGGACAGCTATGCTGGTTGGCTTAGCCCAGTGTCTTTTCTCTGACAGCTAATGGTTGGAAATGGCCAAGAATGGAGTCCTGTAGGAATACAGCACATCAAGTGGAGGTAAGGTGGATGGCCGGGCCAGTGGCTCATCCACAGCAAGCCAGCGGCGTGCTGATCTGGGCAGCTGCATGCACAGCAGGGACCACAAACAGAGGTTCATGAGCAAAATTTCCTCCTTCACATGAAAAGGACAATAATAATGGAGACATGGCCAAGAAGGAAAAGAATAATAAACACCAGAAAATGTGAGCCTGATGCAGCAGCTGCTGTGGTGGTTCCTGCTGGATGCTGGATTCTCTCTGTGGGCTCCACTTGAGCTTCCAGCCTTATGGTGATTCCTCCCTTCCAGGCTGACTGGCCTCCTCTTGCATGGTGGATGCCATGGGACTTAGCTGGAGGGATCCTCCAAAGGGGCAGAAGGTGGGAACGGACTGGAAAGCCTCACAGGCACTCAGAGGGTCAGACATGGCTAAAAACCCAGATCCAGCGCATCACCCAGCCTGTGCAGTGATGAAGGACTCATGGGCAGTAGTTCCCAGCCAGGTTTCAGCCCTTTTTGGGCGCAAACAGTGGTGTTGCTCTGCTCCTGCTGCTCACTGTCCGTGATGGTTCCTTCACCTTGGTTTCCCTTCCTAACAGATCCAGTGGCTTCTCTAATGACACATGGGTACAAACCCAGAGTGAAGGGCAAGTGCCAGTCTGTGCAGACACACCACAAGGACAGTTGTGGAAGGAAGGTGTTTGGCCAGCAAGAAGGAAGTGACTTTATTCTTAGGAAAAGTAGGAAAGGTCTCTAGCAACCACCCAGCATAGGCATAGGAGTCCAATGTTAAGTCTATGAGAGGCCAAAGATTTACAGCTCACCAGCAACCGGCACAGGTGCTCAGGGAGAGGAGAGCTGAGTGGAACCTTACAAGGTACGAACTTGTAGTTCCAGGCACCAAAAAGAGTGTCAGAAATTGTACCATTTTTTTCCCAACTGTGCCTTATAATTGCAGCTTCTCTTACTCTTTTAATGACATCTCTTAGTGAAACTGGGTTTTTTTTTTTTAATTTTAATAAATATAGGTCTATTGCTCTGTTTTATCTGCACCAAAGTACAGACCTGATCATCTTCTGCTTGTTCCCACACTTCTAGTCACTTACATTAGACAAACACAGTGCCCTTTTGAACTCTGAATTACTCTGTACTGTAATTTTTGTACTGTTTCCCCTGCACTAGTAAACTTTTCACCCAGCTGCAACAATACTGTTCAGTGTCTGGCCTCCAGTGCTCTTGGAGAAGAGGCCTTTCTCCAGAGAGAACAAAAGGACTATTGTCTGCTTGGCAGAGGGCCAGGTGACTTGGTGTTGCTGGACACGTTCTTTATCTCCACTAGCCAGCGCTGAGTCACTGATTTCCATCCAGGCTGGAAAGCGTTTGTTGCCAAAGAGGCACTTCTTCTGCCATCATGTGAGGGGCAAATTGTGCCACACTGCTGCTGAACTTCCAGGCTGGTGTGACAGACAGAGTTGGGGAGGATTTCACTATTGCAGTTGGCAAGACACGATAGCATCTTCTGTAAAAGTGCTACAGTATCTGGCTCCAGAGATGCAGTACTGCCGCTAGAGGTTAGACCAGGTTTGCAGCCATCACCACCAGCAGGACAGTGATGTGTGCCCTGGCTCAGTCTGCACCATGGCTTTCTGTGATCATATCCATTCGAGGTGATCTTCTAGGTATGGTCGCTAGATGCCACTGGTGCTCCACACAAACGCAACTGCAATTCCTGTGAAAGGAAATACAGCCATAGCTCAGTGTTTCCAATTTTTATTAATTTTCAATCAGATGTGAAGCAGTTTCCAGTCTGTTCACCTTTGATTTCACATTTCAACCTCTCTGCTTTATTTGACTCTTAGTAAGCTTGCTAAACTTGCGCAGTGATCCCAAAGCACAGAGTCATCCTAATAGCGTGTCTTTGGAAACAGTGACCATAGCAAGACTCTAAAATGCTCTAAAGGCTCTTTCTCAGTCAGAGGTATAATACGTTTTCTCTTTGGTGAATGAGCCATCAAACAGAATTCCAGTTGCAGGCAGATGAAGGAAGCTTGCTGGATTCAGTGGGTGCCTTGTTGAAACTTGTTTTATGAGCATGCCAGCAATGACAACCAGTTCCTGCCAATCATGAATCAGCTGAGGCATTTTATCATAAATACTGGAGCTGAGCTGTTCCATGCTGAAGGCTGAAAGAAAAAAACCCCACCTTTTTGTCAAACTTTTGTAAAAAATAACCCCAACAAAATGTAGCTGAACTAATAAACTCCTCTCAGATAATTACCAGCTTACTGCCCTGGAGAGCTTAGTACTCAACCCAAAATGTTTTAAACTTCTGGAGCTTGAAAAAAACACACATTTGGGTCTCCAGATGTGGATCTTATGCCTTAAAAAATCTCTTGCCTTTGCTGAGAACTGGAATTTGAAGTCCAAATGCCAGTCAGCAGCAATCAGTACTGACTCCAAATGGGCCTGTGGGAATCTCATGAGGTTTAACAAGACCAAGGGCAAGGTGCTGCGCCTGGGTCAGGGCAAACCCTGGTATCAACACAGGCTGGGGATGAACAGATCGAGAGCAGCCCTGCTGAGAAGGACTCGGGGGTGCTGGTGGAGGAGAGGCTGAACATGACCCAGCCACCGTCACTCACTGCCCAGAAAGCCAAACGTGTCCTGGGCTGCATCCAAAGCAGCGTGGGCAGCAGGGCCAGGGACGGGATTCTGCCCCTCTGCTCTGGTGAGACCCCACCTGGAGAGCTGCACCCAGCTCTGGGGTCCCCAGGAAAGAGGAGGACCTGTTGGAGCAAGTCCAGATCAGGGCCATAAAGATGGGCTGGAGCACCTCGCCTATGAAGACAGGCTGAGAGGCTTGGGGTTGCTCAGCCTGGAGAAGGATGTAGGGAGGCCTTATAGAAGCCTCCTAGTACCTAAAGGGGTGTTATCAGAAAAATGGGGACAAAATTTTTAGCAGAGCCTGTTGTGATAGGACAAGGGGGATGATTTTAAACTAGAAGAGGGTAGTAAAACACTGGCACAGGTTTCCCAGAGAGGTGTGGATGGCCAGCCCTGGAAACATTCAAGGTTAGGCTGGACAGGGCCCTGAGCAACCTGGTCGATTTGAAGCTGTCCCTGCTTATTGCAGGGGGTTGGACCACATGTCCTTTTAAAGTCCCTTCCAAAACAAACTATTGTATGATTACATGGTGACTTCTCAGGTACATGCACGATCCAGACACAGTCATTGCCAGCATCCCAGCAAAGTGAGATGAGCCTTAGATTTGCAGTTCAATATTTAGGCAGCTTGCTCTGCAAATTACTGTGACCAGACACATGCAGCAACACACAGGCTGGACACAGCCTCACTGAATGTGCACCAGACAGTTTACTGCCAGGAAAAAGCACCAGCTGAATGCAGGTCACTTGAAAAACAAGCATCCTATATCCATTTAAGGACTTAGGCTCTTAAAGCAGGACCAAGATATTATTAAGATGCTTAAAAAGAAACACAGCCCTTGCCTAGTTACAGCACAGCGACAGTAGCCTTTGGTGCTCTGTAAAATTTCTCTGTTTGGCCTCAGCACTTCCAGAGCACCTAGAATTCTGCCTTTGCTTCTGTCATCTCTGTGTACCTTGGCTAATCCACATATGAGGAAAAATCTAGTCAAATGAAGCTGAAAAACAGACTCTGATTAACTCTGAGATTGGTCTGGCACACCTAGAGCTCCCACTTGCCTTTGGATAATGAAATTCAGCACAGGACAAATCGTGATGTGCCCGGGCAGAGCCAGAAACAGATTGATTTGGGGCATTAAATCAGGATGTGCCTGAAGAGAGTGTGGTCATTTCTAGACCAGACCAAGTGTGATTAGTTCAGCAATGTCAGGAGAAATTCAGCAATTAGTTGCTTTTAACCTCCATTTCAAGACATACTTCAAAGAAAGGTATTACTTTTATCTCAGAATTTGTTTTTCCCTTGTACAGCCAATGATGCCCATGATCAGAATCCTTGAGTCTGAACAGTTCCAACCAGTGGTTCCCCTCCTGATGAACAAGTGTCTTTACTGTTGGGTATACCATGTTTTAGGGTACATAGGGGCACGTTCTGTGGGTCCTATTGAGGTGGCAACACCACAGATGCAAAGTTGAGTTCCAGGTGCAAGAACATGGCTCTGTGCCACCTACACAGGATAGATGGGTTTAATCCTGTGGGCTGTGGCTTGACAAGGGTGAAAGGGGAAGAAGGCATTGACTTCTCTAATGTTGCAGACTATAGCCTTGTTTAAAAAATAGCTGTAGATGGGTCTGTGCATCCACTGGAAAGGCTGCAAATCATGAAGTGTATAAAAGCTCTGTCCTAGAGTTCTGACCTCTCATATGGATGAGGGAGATCCGGACCCCACCACCTGTGTGTGGTTAGATTTTTCATTATACAGTAATTATGCAAAAAGAGGATGGAGCCCTGTTCAGGGAATTGTCTCAACCTGAGGCTTATTTCTTTAGATTAATGAAAAAAGGATAAAAGATACCAATGATGTAATTTAAATATAAATTGTATGTTAAAGGTAACCCATAATAAATCTCCTGTGTCAATTCTCAACTTGCTTTTGTGCTTCTATTTGCCAGTGAGTACAGAAATGAGACTTGAGGACCTTTGGCTCAGATACCATCTGAGCTGAAGTGGATCTGTGTTTTGAATATACAAATTTTTGTATATCTTTTTCCTTCAAGGACACACAGTGCATCAGGAATTTAGCTGTTATATTTGTTATGTTGCAGGTATTACCAGTCTGCATGGTGAGCACTGACTGCAATTTAAATTAAATGGCTGTAACCATTCCCCTCTCTGTTACGAAGTGACAACACCTCAGGCAGCAGCTTGCAGAGAAGGTGATGGTCTCTGGTCTCTGAAGCCATATGCAGCCCTGGATGATGTGTTAGAGGGGCCAGAGCACTACAAACACCTGCAAGGTTGGTATTTGCTGGAGTTCAGTATCAGGAAAAAGTGAGCTGGAAGCATCCTCACTGTGATGAAGCTGCAACCGCACAGTTCGTGCAGGCAGGTGAGGGAGTTTTACCATGTTCACCTGCCAGCAGGTTACCCTGCAGTGCCCCTGGTGCTGGTACTGACTGTGGACCCCAGAAGTTGTTGCTGGTCTCCAGAAAAGATTTACATTGTAAACAATGTTCTGGGTTTGGCTTATGCCCTCTTGCAGTGCCTCCATGGCACAGGTTGGTGCCACCACTGTTAAAGCTGGTAGACTGAAGAATTTATATTCCTCTTTCCATCCTTCCATCTTTCCTTCCCTTCCTCATGTCTGCCTGCCTGCCTCTTTTAGTCTCCCTTCCTGCCTGCCTTTTTCCATCCTTCTTTCATCCCTGAAAAGATCAAAAGCATTTTCTATAGCTGATAAAAAAAAAGGCAGAAAAAATGCACAGTGATACCTGACCTGCATGTAATACTTCATTTATCCAGCTTTCCATTTCACATTTATTTCTTCTACCAAGACCTGTGATGTGTCTCTAGACTTCCAGGAGAAAAGAACTGAACAGTTTATCTCTGTTCCAGTACACTGCAAGGACCTAAGTGCAGTATCTGGTGATCAGCAAGGCCATTTTTGACACATACACGTCTATTATGAACCAGCCACAAGTTTCATTTTTTTTCTTCATGTCCACTTTTCTCCTCAACGAGTTAAGTGGGGTGGGCTTTTTCAGGTCTTTTTGTTGTTTGTTTGTGGTTTTTCTTTTTTCTTTTTTTTTTTTTTTTTAAATCTTTCCCCTCTGTTACAAGCCCTGCCCATTAGATATCAAAACTGTGGGGTTTTTCTCTTTGGTTTTTTTTTTGGAGCCTTAGCTGCTAACATCAGACTACACCAACAAAAACACCCCTCACTCCAAACTCCAAACCAAAAGAGGACATTGTTTCTGGCTGTCTTAAGCTTGAGAAGTTTTTTGCTGAAAATTTGAACATCAGAAAAAGTTCTCCCAAAGTTATTATTCCTATTTTGATGCTGTGTGATCCTAGAGACGTAATGTGTGATTTCTTAGCATTCTGACATAAAAAACATTGCTGTCCTTCAAAATTGAGAGAGTAGTTGTTATTCAAGTTGACAGCAGCAAATAAATGATCTGCCTCTTGAAAGCAATCATTCTCAGAGTAAGAGATGAATGAGAAAGAGCAGAAGCTTGAAGGCAAGTCAGAGCAATGGTCCAGCCTGGAGAGGATTGGGGTGGGCATGGCTTTTCTCTTCCTTCCTTTTCTGTACAATGACCTGTGCTCTGTCTCCCTTTCTTAGAAAACAGCTAAAGTACATATCTGAGACTATATTTTGGCCTCGTTGGAATCGCTCCAGTAAAACACAAGTCATATGAGTGAATTACTGCACAGCTGACACTGCTGCAGAACTAGCTGCAGGTTAAAATTTCTCACTGTCTGCGTACTTCACTGCTGCTCAGAGAAGATGGAAGCACTGGGAATCTGCTGCAGTCAAATCCGACCGTGGATGGTGAGTGAAATACAGGGGGTTTTTTTTGGAGGTGTGTTCCACTCTGAGCCTCTGTTGGAGAGTATGGAAAGCTTTGATGAAGGTTCTTTGATGATGATGAAAAGAGCCATCACATATGTGTAGAAAACAAAAAGGAACTCCTTGTTTTATCTTCTCCTTTTCTCGCACAATGGACTGACTAATTGAAAAAGGATTGATAAGTTGCATCTTGATTATTCACCAGCTTTTGAACTCTATCCAGAACAGAGAATAAGTCCTGCTTGCTCTTCTGTCAGGCAGAATGTGCCCACATGATTTTCAAGCTCTGCCATTCACATATGCAGATCGTTACAGATGAAATGTATTCTTCATGTTTTGCTCACTACTCCCATGCAGAGAAAGACTGGGGTGGAGAATGCCTCATATGCACTAACCCTGAAGTTATTGCTCTCAGAATAAGAGTTGTAATATAACTCCGTTGTCTGGGAGGTATTGCCAGGCTCCCTTTTTGGCTCTTGAAATAGTTTTCAATGTTGCTGTGATGCAGATTTTTAGTTTGCTTGCACCACGGGCTCTTGCTTGAAGTTAAGGCACCTCAGGACGGGACGAGGATGTCAGCTTAGGCCCTTGGCTGCCTTCAAATGGTGGTGCTCATCCTGAGCAAGGATGGACTCCATCTTCCCTTAGTGTTTGTAAGGTCCTCGGGCCTGTTGAAGAGGTGATATGTCAGTAAGGTGCTGCATGCCCATCCTTCCTGGGTACAGTGTCCCTCTAAATCCAGCTAAGTGTCCAGCCTGAGCTGCTGGTTCTGTGCAGCTCTTCACCTACGTCAGCTGGTCTGTGGGATGCTTCCATCTACGCTGTTGCTGTTTTCTTTGGAGGAAATGGGAAGCTGCTTTTGAGGCTGATAATGCTGCTCGAGCAGGCAAGCATGTCCTTCTCCTGCATTTTCTGTATATTGTCACGAGAGAGTATGGTTTTAAGGCTGAACTACAGGAAATCTGCCTCCCTGGCTTTAGCCTCACATCCTGCAGTGGTTTAGACCCATCACCGAGACAGCACAGCAGTGGCTGCAAAGAGGCTGGACAGGAGAATGGGGAAAGCAAGAGGGTTTGTGGGGAAGGAGTATCCCATTGGCGTCTGTCCAGCCAGGAACTGCTACCAGCAAGAATAAAGCCTGTGGAGAGTGGGTGGCCCAAACCAGCTCCTAGCCTCCTTGGCAGCTACCCTGAGGCCACTCTGATTTACTATGTCAAGTTTTAGTCTGAGACCAGAGTGCTGAACAGCAGAAAGTCTAGAAGAAGTTGGTCTATGGTTTATGGTCTATATGGTTTGCTGTTGTTCAGAGCTAAATGGAAAACCAGAACCAAGCCGATGAGCAAAATCCCTTTATCTGGAAGTCACAGAACTCTCTGTAGGGAAGCTGTACTTGGTGGAAGGTCTCTATAGGGCTGCACAGAGCTTTAATACTTGGAAAAAAGAAGGGCAGCTGTCAGTGTGATTTTGAGCACTGCCTACTGCTATATTAATCAGTAACAGATTATATGTGTATAAGAGTGTAACACAGAGTGAAACAAGGCTGATTTGGTCCTACAGAGTGGAGCATAGAGCTGAGAGGAAAAGTGGACTTATATTTTGTAAGACAAGGGGTTGAAATATTCTGGGTAGATTTTCCTAGGTTTAGTTAAAGTAAAATAAAGCAAAAAGAAAAATCTCACAGTGTTGACAATACTTCATACTCACATTTTAAATGAAACATTGTAATTTCCAGTTTCTATTTTTGCAGTGTTTACATTTTGTGATCTAACTCAAATTATATGTCCTATATCATTGAAAAAGCCCTCCTCAATTGGCTTGAAACACCTCAATCCTCTGGAATTTTACTTTTGAGAGAAGTGTGGGGGTGTTTTTTCTCACTCTAAACTCGACTGTTAGAGAAGGGAAGGGGAGTTTGTCCTTCCCTCCTTTCGGCACAAAATATGTGTTTGAGCACTAAGCTGCCCACGGAACAGGCAGGCTCCTGGCATTTGCTAACTGGAGGAAAAGGACTCAATGCAACAAAAACTTGAGTTACTTGCAGAATAGGTACTCAGATTCACCTGAAACCTAAGGCAGATGTTAGTCTTTTTAGAAAATACTAGTGCTTTTCTGGTGTTTGCTGGTTTTCTAACAAAGATTTGAAATGATCTCCCAGATTAGGACGCTCTGAGAAGTGTAAAACATGACTGCAATGAACAGATTAAGTAAATAAGAAAGTCATTAAGGGATAGAGAAAGCCTAAAGAGATGGAGGAGAGGCTGTTTGTTTGAGAAGAATTGGGATATACCTCTCATTTTGCATTAGATTTTACCCTTCCTTTCTGCAATAATTCCTAGGTCAATTAACAGTTTGCTGTGACTTAAGCAAAAAACAATGTCTCCTTTTTCTTTCTTTTTTTGTCACTCACGGGCATCTTGGTTCAATAGAAAGCTTTCTGACTTTGACCCAACTATTTGCTCAGTTCAGCAGAAGTTTCTGATACTATTCAGTATTTCACAATGGCACCAACAGGGAATTTGTCAGCACAGGGTTTCTACTTAATTAACAGGCTGTTAGGAACACCTTTGGGACAGGAGAGGAGAAAGGCCACAGGAAGGCTTGGCTGGGATGTGAGTAGGGGAGGTGAGGAAAGATTGCTGCAACATGACAGTAGAAGAAATGGAAAGGAAAGAAAATAAACCTGAATACTAATAGAAAAAAGGCAAGACAAAAATCAAATTATTCCATTTTTTTCATACACAGGCCTAAAAGTGAAGGGAGTTTCGAGGGATTTATCGATTGTGTCCTGTTTCCTAGGAAGGCGTTATGGTTTTTGAAGTTTGCATGAAACTGTGCCAAAACTATGAGCAGAAACACTGTAGGACAAGGCATCAAGGAGATGGGTTTTTATTAATTGCATTTCCTTGGGACTTTTCTTATCAGTGAGGTCTTTACAGTTGACTATTTTGAGTATTACTAAGGATTTCTACATCTCTCAGGAGAGAAGGATCGACACTTTAACCAGTAGCATAACATTCGTAAGTTTTCGGTTAGATTAATCTTCTACGACACCAAAGGCTCTGTTAACTTTGCACCAAAGGGGCTCATGCTTCATACAGTGAAGAAGCTGATAAAGAGCAGTCAGTTTAGCAGCTTTTTCTTTCTGGTGCTCAGAAAAGGAGTTCCTGACGTGTTCTGCAGCATTCATGTGCTGCACCGCACATGGGAGTCACACCGGGTGGACAGCTGCAAGAGGCTTGTAAGCTCAAGGAGCATCATTTGAGTATCAGCCTTAAAGGCATTTCTTCCAGTTACAAGGATGGGAAAATACAGTTCTGTGCAGAAATTTTCCTACTGAATTTCAGTGTTGCACCTTCTCACTGTACTTTCTGAATTTAGGTCCTCTCTTTGCTATACCTTTTTCAAAATGCTTGCCTCCATAATATTTGTCCCCAAAAGACACCTCTACCACTCTCTCCCTCGCAGTTATTAAGGCACAAATATTCATGTGGGAAAGTGGAGAAGTGTTTTTTTCCTGTGTGGTTCTTTAAACAACAAGTGGATGTGCTGGACACTGGGGAAGTGCCTTCCCAGCCCTACATTTATAGATAGAGTAGTCTTGGTGTTTACCACTCTCCAAAGTCACAGTGGCACCAGCCAGGGTAAGAGAAGTGGAGGATAAGAAACAGAAGTACCAAATACAAACAGCACAGACAGAGGAAAACAAAATAATGCATATCTGACTACTGCTTGGATTAGATACAAAGGCACTCTCTACTCTGCACGATGTAGCTCATAGGTATTCACACCTGCTTGCCTGTAGAGTTGAGCACCCCTGCAGGTTTTCTCTGTTGGAGGAGGCTGGGCTTACTTCATTTCATATTTCAGATATCCTTGATTGCTTAATCCTCCTCTTTGGATATCTAGATCCTTACCTTAGGCATAAAGGATCTTGAACCTTCCTCCAGCCTGCCTTGGACATGCAGGCCCAGAGCATGGCTGCCCTACTGCTGGGTCGGTGGGATTGCCTGTCCACCCACGGAAGCAGAGGCACTCTGTGGTGCCAAGGGCCATGGAGTGAATGACTACCCTCCTCAGGTATCCTGCTTCTAAGGATAAAGTGACATTTTTTCCCAGATCAGGCCCCACTGATATTCCAGAAGACTGTCTAGTTAATGGCAGCAATCATCTACTGAACCATTTCTACAGGTAATAAATACACTCTGCAGAGAATAGTTTTGCACTTTTAAAGTATAGGCATGTAGGAAAACGGATTTTTTTCATGGAAAAATGGCAATATCCAAAGCATAGATATTGCTTAGGAGTATGTTTGTTCCCTTACCCTGTGCAACCTGTCCCTTTGTTTTCTGAAAACTAATCCTTGGGGGTTTTCTTCAGTTTCTACGTTTTTATGTTTCTGTGAATCTGTGGTTTTCTGGTTCAGTGCACTGTGCCATTCTCTGGTTTCCTCTCCAATTTTCAAGCTGGACTTAATCTCTAAAAATGGCAACTGCAAATGGCTTTTCCCAAGATTAATCAGACTTCCTGAGCAAATGTGGGTTTTTTTGGGAGGGGATGCGGGGGGCGGGGGGCAGCAGAGGGAGTGGCATGGTTCTTCATGGTTCTTAGGTTTCCATTGTAATTCCCATCACGCAATTTGATTCAAAAGCTCAGATTCAGAGAAAAATTTCTGGTTTCTGTCTCTTACAAAACACATATCTTCTGAAAGTTTTATTATTTCTGGGAGTACAATACTATTGAAATCTCCATAGCAGAGCCTATAGGTAGGCTCACTTTCTCTAGCTAACTTAGTTGGAACGCATCTTCTTTTTCTCCAGGGCTGCTGGTCACTTGGAGAATACATCAGGAAAATATCACCGTGTTTACCCTGTTCTTAAACTCTTTCTTTGGCGTTGCTGGTCAGTGTCAAAGACAGGGCTGGGGAACCCCTGGGTTAACCCATTAGGAGTGTGCTAATTAATTTATATTCTGTCATTAAATTTCTTCCCCCTGACACAGAATTGTTTAAAAATGAGCTATATTCCACACTTTTCTCTTCCTGCTTCTCCTTGTGCCTCGGGACAAGGGTGGAGCTGCCATTTTTAGTTGAACACCTAAAGGTATCCGCTGCCTTTGTAGCAAACTCCCCTTTCTCTGGAGCTTTCTCTTGCATGTTTTCTCTCCGTGAGCTTTTCTCCCAGTTCTTTGTTTCTAGCTCTTGTCTTCTGTGTCCATCTTGGCTCCTCTACCACTTTCTGTCATTCCTTGCATAATCATTAATGGTAGCTGTGGGTAGAAACCTATAATCAAACACCTAATCAAATATTGCATAGTAAGAGAATAATAGAACAATGGATAGGATAAAAACACTGAAGAAAAGATGAAGGCATGAAGGAAGGTCACTCATGCTGTTAACACCATTACCTAATCAGCTGTTTCATTAATCAGCTGCTATAACTAGTCCTTACCAGAATGGCTTACGGCCTGTTCTATTTTAGCCCATGTCTCTTGTAGAGACAGATATTCCTGGAGAGCTATCTGCTAGAGAGGTCGTTTCAGGGTCTTTTCAATCACTGTCAGTCATCACTGAGTGGGTTACTCACAGTTATTAGTATTACCTCAGCTACTCTAAAGGTAAACAACAACAACACTACCAACAAAACTGACTGGTCATTTTTTTGTTTGTTTTGTGAAAGAATGAATTGGACAGATGGAGAGTCTACAGACCTCTGTATACCATGATTGCTATCCTTACTGTTATTGCTCTAGGTACAAGTAGTATGGCATCAAGAAGGATAAAAAAAGGGGCATTTCATAATGGCCAGCCTGATACTGATAGTAAATTACAACCAAAGGATTTGCAGTACAGTCTGAAGTTTACACAGATAGAAGTTACTGATGATTATAATTTAAAAGACACTGGCAGAGTAAAGTTGAATTATTTGCTCAGTACAGCACAGTGAGCCAAAGCCAACAAAAAGTTGAACCCATTCACTGTCATCTCCAGGCTCAAATACAACCATAAAAATTGCTTCTTTTCTTCAAAAACAGCCAATTCAAAACAAAAAGAAAATTCCTCTTGGGTTACAAGCTGGTAACCTCTAGTGTCCATAAATGGCACTGTCTTTTAGAGACTTTTACAATTTTGTAATAACTGTGGGATTTTTTGTAATAACTGTTCCTTCTGGTGTCTGATGAACTACACATTTTGTTGCTTGGGTACTAAAGCTGAAACTATCAATTTTATACGTATTTATTTACTTTTGAAAAACACATAGTAATTTAATGGTAATATGTGCCCTATCTCTGAGAGTTCTCCATTCAATCATGCTTCTGGCAGGTTACTTATAATCTTCCCCTGTTTCACAGTATCTGGACGGTCCCATATCTTGCGTGAATAAACTTCCCCTGAGCATGTCCCAGTACAAATCTGCTGTTCAAACCTCTGCACTTTGACAGGTACATTTTGTGCACTGGTCTAAAAATTGAATGTTTCAGGTTTATTTCTTTTCTAGCTTTAACTAATTTCCCTCAACTCAGTTTCTCATCTGCACTGTGCTTTTCTTCGCAATCTTTCCCCTTTTTCTTTAAAATTCATTTGAAAGTTTTTCATTGGAAGAAATTAAGATCCTTCCTTGTTGTAGAACTGTTGTAGACGTAGAAAGCCAGGATATTTGAGGACTTAAGGGGAAAATTATCTCTGGTGAATTATCCACCAGAGGATATAGATTTTGGCTTGAGATTTTGACTAGGCCTTTTATGAGGTAGGTATTCCCTGTGGATTTCAAGGTGAGTTGCAGGCACAGTAGAAAAGGAGGATACTTGAGTAGGCATCATCATATGAAATTAATAAGAGAATTTTGCCTCGTGCTTTCAGTGTCCTTGAGAGTAGGGAAATTATGCCAATGGCATAAAGTATTCTTTACTCTTTGTTAAATGTTAATGAACATTGAGGCTGTTATGAAGTTGTGACCTTTCCACATTAGTAAGTCCATCTCTCACTGAAAAGGGAGAAGTCAGGCTTAGTTATGTGGCTTATTGACCAACTTTTGTTACACACCATCCCTGAGGTTTTAAAAAGCAGACAAATTTTTCATTTCAGAGGAGAGTGAACTTCTGCTGGAGTGAACAATGGCTGTGAAGGTGCCAAAAGTGTAGGATGCCATTAAAAATCATTCTCCCCCACTAAAATAACCCCCTAATGACTGTCAGTCCAAGAAGACCCTTTTCAAAGAAGGGTCTTTCCTAGGCCCCTGCTACATGTCAGCAGAGTTCATACAGTCCATGTATTTCTGGGGTGATACCTACCATTCTCTGAGGTTTTACCACTGCATTCACAGCACAGCTCGTTTGGACTTCACCCACGGGTTGTGTTTTCGTGAGCTTAAAGCAATATTCCTTCTGGGTGTTTAATTCAGGTTAGCTGCTTCGAACACCTTTGCTGTTGTGAAAGTGTAAAAAATTGGCTAGTTTTTATAGTTCTCTTTTCCTTCTTCCCTCCAAAATTTCAGAAATGCTTTCTTTATCATGTGGTGGTTTATAAATCCAACCTAGACAACTGAAAAGGAGACAGCCAAACATGTAATTTATCTTCCTTGGCACCCGGAGCCTCCAGCTAGGTAATCTGCTTAAATTGTCCAATATTTCTGGCAAGGCTCTGCTCAGTTTTCTCTTTGGTTTAGTCCAAACCCAAGGAAACTTTTTCTTTTATCTGCTCTTTCCAAATTTCAAAGCCTTAACAAAGAAATGCATGAACAACATTGTCCTTGGAAGAACAAGTGAAGAAGCCAGACAGAGGAAGGAAGGGAGCTTGCCTGGAGAAGCTGAAAACAGCTGGGAATATTTCTGGGTGTAAACTAGGTAGGATCCTGCAGATCTAAAAACCTACAAAATGTTAAAAAGACTGAGGGGAGTTACTTGAGCGAAAGGTACCACTAGGTGAATTGCCTGTTATCCTCCACCATGTGTGATAAGACTAGAATAGACCACTGTGATATTCTTGTCTGATTCTCTAACATCCTTATGAGGCCTTCCACCCCAGCAGAACACAGGGGGAAATAAACCCAGCCCTGTTCTTCTGCAAAGCCTGGTTTCCAGGCAGAGTCAATCCCTTCAGATGATGTCTGTCATGTTTGATAGGATTGTAGGCCTTATTTTCTGAATTTATTTAAATGGAAATTCCTAACATTATCTTGGAAGAGAAGCACCTTCCAATAGTAGATGTGCCTAGGTAGGTATGCACATGCAATTTCAGCTTTCTCTGCCTCAGTCTAACTGCAAATCACCTTTATTCTCACAGCTCATCCCTGAATCTCCACATTTTTAGTCCTGTCCAGAAAAGTACTTAATTAATTTAAGTAAATAGTACCTGTTTCACCAGGAGAGCCTGAGAGAAGACCACAATCTTATGAGGTGCAAGGATCTTGGCTCAAACCTGTGCTCTCTGCCAAGGGAGCATGAGAAACCCTATGGCAGGGCTCTGTGTGAGGTCCAGCCCTGTAAATGTGTCCTGGGGAGGTCCTGTCTCATCAGCCAAATAGTCTTTTTCCCCCTCATCTGCTCTGTGAATTGTACTGTGCCATGGAAATAAGAAGCTTGGGCTTTAGGAGATTTGGAAGATTCCTACAGGATTTAGTGGGAAGGAACAGTACCCACAACATTGACTTGCAGAGGAGATAACATCCAGCTACTGCCCATGGGACTTAGTGGTGTCCTGTGGTCTGTATGGTTTCTGAAGCTTTCCATCTCCCGTTTTCTTTCTTCTGGTCATCACTGAAAAAAATTTAACTAGAGCAGGGCTGCGTACAGGACCTTTCAGTACTGGACAGTCACTTGAGAGTGATGTTTCCACCTTCATTTCTACCTAATTTATACAATTTCCAGTTCACTTACACACTTGCATGTTCTCCTGGCACTGGTATGACACCTTAACCAATTGTTAGTAATACAGAGCAACACAGTGGCTTTGCAGCCTTGGAATTTACAAAATTTTGTCAGTATCTGTTTTCTGCTGGCCTGCCTGGGTCAGTATTAATTCCAATACCTTCTCCAAAGCAAGGTATACACTCCAGGGTGTACACCCTCAGGGAAATCACAAATGGATCTGTGGACCTCTGGTAGCTCTCCTGGCATAACTTGAAGCTGGGCAAGAAGCGGTGTTAGCAGACACTTGCCAAGGGCTTAGTTTTCTTTCAAAAGGGTGCTGGCTGAACCCAGCTGAGCCTTGTAAAGGCAGGAAAGTTATATGAAGGCTGCATGAGTAGGGCAAAGAGTTAGCCTTGTGTTCGGCTTCCCTGTCAGCAACCCATGACATAAGACTGAGGTAAAAAGTGGAAAAGTACGAAGCATGACTGGTTAAATGTAGAAAGGGAAAACAAAGACAAGAAAAGATAGAGGAAGATTAAAGTCTAGCTATGGGAGGATTTCAGTCTTCAAGCTCAAAAGTGTTTGTGAAAGGGTTGGGAAAAAATTGCTCTCCATGGGTGCTCTTCCCAAATACTCTCTTGCCAAATAAATCACTGTCCTCTGTGACAGCAGCACCACCACTTCCCTTCAGTAATAAACCAGCACCATCATTAGGCTTCTTTGTTTTGGTCTATTAAAGAAAGTCCTTTTTTTTTGTTCTTACACATGCCACCCGTAAAATTCTAGCTGTGTGTCTTTGTTTCTCTTATTAGCTTTTTATTCCTAAGCTGTATTAATTGTTATCAGTTCATCCTTTCATTCATATCTTCTTTCTTTCTCTTTTTTGTGATGCTTTTAGCTTATTTTGCACTCCTACTAAGTCATGTTATTTTGTAACCATCACAGCCTTCTTTTCTAGTTGTGGTATTGTGGCTTTCCTAGCATCTAGAGAAATATTCTTAAATATCTCCTAATTAACATTTTTCTTTCTAGAGTCGTCTCTCATCTGACTTCAGTCAATTGTTTTCAGCTTGGCCAAAAGTTGGCCCTTTTCAAGCCCCAAGGATGTGTACAGCTTGGACTCTGTTCTAGCTAAACAGAACAAACGTAATGTAATTATGACTGCTGGCTCCTAAGCTACCACTACCTTCTACTTCTGTTAATGGTCTCTGTGTAAATGAGAGGGCTAAATTTAAATCCTCCACATGTTGGATGTAATGCTTGAACTCAGATATTGTCTATGATTCTCAGAAACAAAGAAAAAACTTGTATTTGCAGTCTGAGATCCTTGAAATTCTGATTTTCTCCTTCCTGAATATTGCAGCAGCCTGATATACTTCTGTAGGTATCTGGGTTGACGTGCATGAAGCAAAACATGCTTAATACAAAGAGACTGACTTTCAGAATCTCTAACTGGCAGAAATCCTCTGAAATTATTGAAAGAGGGTGAACCTTAGCACTACTGGGATCTTAAATCCTCTGTGCATAAAGTGTTTACCCAAGAACTGTAAGTCTGCTCTCTACATCCTTAACAGAAACTTCGAATAAATTTTCATTTTTATACACAGTCACCATCTCTTCATGTAAAGAAAGTATCCAGCAAGGTATCTGGGACACCTTTTTATCATTTTATCTGAAAATGACAAGCCCTTCCACTAGAGCAATAACTGCAGTACCACACCTCTTGTTAGGCCGCCTTGGGTTGCTGTCTTACGGACCCCAGGCATCAGTATGTGCCGGGGGCTGGCCAGATGGAAAACAGCTTTACAGAGTAGGAGCTGGTGGACACCAAGCTGAGCAGGAGGCAGCAATTTGCCCTGGTGGCCAAGAAGGCCAACAGCCTCCTGGGCTGCATCAGGACTGCACCCCTCTGCCCATTCTGGTGAGACACACCTGGAGTGCTGGATCCAGTCCCGGGCTCTCCAGTGTGAGGGAGACATGGACATGGAGCAGGTCCATGAAGATATTTGGATCATCTCTCCTATGAGAAAAGGCTGAGAGAGTTCAAACTGTTTAGCTGTACTGGATATAGCTTAGATGGAGTAGATTTCTTCATAGCAGCCTGTATGGTGCTGTGTTTTGGATTTGTGACTAAATCAGTGTTGATAACACAGCAGTGTTTTGGCTACTGCTGTGCTGAGCTTGGCAATGTCAAGGTTTTCTTTTTTTCTGGCTCTGCATCCACAGCCATTGGGCATGGGGATGGGCAAGACACGTGGGGAGGACTGGGGTGGGACAGCAAGGACAGATTCCCAATGTCCCTGGCCACAGGGATATTTCCTACAGTATAATATCAAGCTCAGCAGTAAGAGGTCAAGAAAGGAAGAGGAAGCAGGGGTGTGCATGGTTATGGTATTTGTCTTCCCAGGTAACCATCATACATGTTGAAACCCAGCTTACTGGGAGAAGGCCAATGGAACATAACGGAAAAAGTCCGTATTTTGCTCTGCTGGCACGTGCAGCCTGTGCTTCACTTACTAGACTGTCTCTTTCTCCATCCATAAGTCTTCTTGTCTTCCTCTGATTTTCTCCACATCCCCTGGAAGAGGGGAGTGAGCAAGTGGCTAAGTGGGTATTTGTCTACTGGCTGGAGTCAACCCTACACCACCTAAAGAAGACAAGGCTCACGGGGCTCACAGCCATGTGTATAAATACATGAAGGGAGAGCCCTTTACCTGGAGGTGAAATCTGGACTGTAACCAGTAGACCTCCTCCTCTCATAGCAAAAAGTAGAGAACAAAAAATTTATAACCTTCTTAACATTAAACACTGAAGACAAAAACATTGAAGTCCCAAAAAAGAAAGGACTGTTACATCTCAGTGAGCAAGAGAGCACTGAAGAATTGATACGCAACTGATGCCAGCGTTTGGGTTTCACCTACAGCATCTCACCTCAGCCATGCTCAAGTGCATTTTGCCTGTTACAGTTTCCATGAGGGTATGGCTGATTGCTCCTGCTGCAGGCACTCCACTGCCTCATGGGATCCTGGCTTATTAACCCAAACGCTGTTTATTCCCCCCTTAATTCTGAATTTTTACTATTTTGTCTGTTACAGAACATCAAAGGATGTGGTCCCTCTTTTTACTGTTACTTGTACATATTCATGCTTTTAGTAGTAGGAACTAGAGAACTTGCTGAAGGACTTGTTTTTCTGGAAATTTCTTTGTTTTCAGCAAGACAATTTCTGAACAGTCAAATGAATGCCACTAGTTCATATACACTTTCTATTTAAAACCAGAAAGGATCCTGCCGTATTGGAGGCACTTTAAAGCAACAAGAGATTTTTTTTAAATTCAGTCTGCTGCTGAAGTATGTTTGAGATCTCTGTGAAAGTCTTCGTGGATTTATAGCATGATTTCTGAAGAGGAAGGTATCCGTTTTCTAGGAATGTGTGGGGTTGATACAGTCTTCCTGGGTTTCTAAAATTATTTCTTCCAAGGCTATGAAACACTGCTCAGCACATACAGGTTATTGTGGGCTTCAGTTATGATAGAAATATATGTACTTTAGTTTCTCCTGGAGACATGAAAGAATGTTTTTACTTTGCTTTGCTTTATGAACTCTTTCAAAATGTGGTCTCCACTTCAAGACACTGTTACAATAAAATATTTTCTAATATCCCACGCAAATATCAGCCTATATATACTGAGGCCAAAGTAAATACAGACTAAAGACTACATTTGCACTCTCCTCAGGAACAGGCTGGAGGCCTGTATTTTGGGGCCTATTCAGCTGCCCACACTGTCATGTTACTTCTGTGTTCTGTGGTGCCTTTTGGAGCACAATTTTGGATTCAGCATCAGCCATGTACCACCATCAGCAAGCACTGTGGTAGATCTCATAGGCACAGGCTGAACAGATACAGACCATGCTATAGCATTTCTGCCCATAATCTAGGCAAATGCCAGCCTGGGTTATCTCTAAAAGACGCATATGGTGGGGGAGGGGATGTGTCTCACATCCAGGCAGCATGAAAGAGGGGTAAATTTTAGGGCAAATGTAGACGCATTCACATATATTTATAGAAGCACCTAAGATCTCTCTCAGATTTGGGGTGTCTCAGTAGCTAGATGAAAAGATAAACACTCTTGAAAATCCCTTTGCCATCCTTCGGCAGTCCATCAGGAGCAGCCAACTCCCCCCTTCTACCCCAGACTTCTGTGAACTGCCCTGCTCTCACCCAAAACGAAAAATGTCCCCTGGAATACATTCTGTTTCCAAGGGGTGCATCTTTCTGAATGCAGAGTTCAAGATACAGTTTGAGCTACTCAGTTCTCCTAAAGGATACAGCTAAAGCCACTTCAGAATTGTGTTAAATATGTTGCATTAAGCATCCCTTTGCCAACCCTGTTTTGAAAGCTGCGGGAGAGGAGGAGTACAGTGTTCCTTCATGATATGTAAATGTTGTTGGATGTTTGTTTGAAGTACATGGCTCCCTGTAATTGCAGTTTTGACTTTAGGACTAAACATTCATATTTATTTACTTTAAATTTCTAATCCTGTTCATTCTGTCATGGATTTGCACAAATTATTCCAATCATGGCAGGGCAATCCATAGCTTTCTTACTTGCTATGTAGCCAGACTAGTTTCTCTGAAATCAAAGTCCTGGGACTTATTTTGTTTATTTTGCTTCTTTTAAATAAAGAGACTTTCCAAACAAAGAGCCAAACAAATTTTCCTGTGGGCTTCCTAGATTTGTTCTGCTTCAGTTAAAGAAAGATGTAGGACAAGTCAAAGTGTATTATGGAAAAATAGAAAAACAGAAATTAATACACTGCTTTTTCTTTTGTTCTTTCTTTTTTCCTTTTTTTTTTTTTTTTTTTTTTGTGTTGAAGAGCTCCCTAAACAAAAGCAGCAACATTTCAAGGTCCGAACCTGGGTGTCCTTGAAACATGTGTCTGATCTCACCTCTCTGAACAATGAGCCTCCTTACAAAGAAAGTGCCAACTGTTCTCCCAGAGTTCATTTGAACTTCCTCCAGCTTCAGAAGAAAGAGAAGCAAGAAATTCCACTTACGATGCCAGCAGGTCTCGTTTGTGTAGCTGGCAGCTCTGAGGGATTCCAGATGGCTTCAGCCCTTCTTTTGAACGTATCTTTTGATCTCATTTAAGTTTCCTCCTGATTTCACCTGCTTTGTGTTTACAGACTGAAGGATACACAGGTGGACATATTAACTTCACCATAGGACACAAACGGATTAAATGGACTTTGTGTGCAGGAGGGAGGTTGGGTAGTACAGCTAATGCAGCTCCAGCTCCATTCCATGATTTATGATTTAGAAACCACAGTATAATTTTAACAGACAGAATAAACAAATGGAAAACCTTGTATGTCCCCAGTGTGTGTTTTCTAAATGTTACAACATGTGCTCTTCAATCTAGTGGTCATCTAGGAAGTCAAGCAAGAAATGTTTTTAGAATTAACTTTTGTGATCACATATTTTATCCAATTCTTTTTTTACATATTTATGGATCTCTTTATTCACAAACAAGTTGTTTGTCAACCTTTCAAGATATGTTTAACTATTGGACATTTCATACGTAACAAGTAGCAACAAATGATTTGTTTAACAAAGACAGCAGTCTAATTACATTTAACATTGTATCTGAACCTGCATGCTGTGGAAAGAGGGGGAGCAGTCAGGATCACGCACTGGTAGAGTGCCGACACAAGAAGACATCAGAATGCAGCAGAAAAATAAGACTGATGAACTGGATTCTCATGGAGGAGGACATGAAATGGGTCGGTCTGCAGAGACACAGGACTTTGCTGGTTGGATTAATATGCGCCTTCATCTGAGAAGGGATCTTCTTAGTCCATTTAAACTGCTGAGTGTAGACCATTTCCTAACTTCAATTTAGGTAGATACCCCCTCTGCATGTCAGCTGTGTCAAGATGAGACTCAGGTGTAAAATTTTCTCCATAGTGTGGTTTCTGTGGGGTGCATGAGTTAGAAGAAATCTGTTTCATGTTTCACCAGATGTGCTGCCATGGACTTCAGATATAAATTTTTTTGACTGTGTGCTTGCACATAACTAACAGAATTTCAGTCTCAGCCAGGGCACTACAGGTTTTTTAATCGTCAACCTACAATGATCCCCTTGGGGGCCCAGGTACTGGTCTGTCATGACTGCACAAGATTTGGGCACAAGTACACTAATGTGAATGTCAGGGTCAGAGTGACATTTCAGTTTAACCACAACATCTGCTTAGCAGTGTCTAGTCTCACTGATGGACACTGACTTTCACTGATAGTGGGAATTGTCATTAGATTAAGAATATCCAGTCAGTACTTAAGTTTGTATACATTTGGTTATAACTTAGCCTTTAAAAAATACTTGTGCGTGGATAAGAGTTGGAGTTTTTCTACCAAGAACAGGAAAATTTCAAGGTTTAGTGTCATCAAAAAACATTAGAAAGCAAGACCACAGCTGACATTATTTAGAGAAAACATATCTGAAAAACCTGTACAGATGATGTTTGCCCCTGCTATGGTAGATTTCTCTGTTATGCAATGCTACAGATAAGAGAAATTGGACCCCTTGAGAAACAACTCTGGAAATGTCCTGGGTTTTCGTCCCCTGCAGCTTTAGTGAACACTGTCAATCTACATTCATATTGGTCTGGGTGAGGTTCTCTCTAGAAAGCAGAAATGCCTGAGGTCAAGTGGAAGCCCCCAGCTCCAGGGTACTGTGCCTTCTCAGCCACCACACACACCAGCAGCTCCCAGGCCTGGCCTCCCATTAGTCCCTTTGCCTGAATTTTGCACTTCTTCCACTACTTGTGCCATTCTGCATCTCCATGTATTGTGTCTGCATGGCAAGGTTTTGGAAGCCAGGGGGCTACAGGGGTGGCTTCTGTGGACAGCTGCCAGAAGCTTCCCCTGTGTCCAACAGAGCCAGTGCCAGATGGCTCCAGACACTGGCCAAGGCTGAGCTCATCAGTGATGGAGGAAGAATCCCTGGGATAATGTATTTAGGAAGAGGGAAAGGTCTCTGCTCAGGAGCAACTGCAGACAGAGAAGAGTGGAGTTAGAATACGGGAGAGCAACAGCTCTGCAGACACCAAGGTCAGTGAGGAGGCAGGGGGAGGAGGTGCTGCAGGTGCCGGTGCAGAGGTTCCCCTGCAGCCCATGGTGAGACAGGCTGTCCCACTGCAGCCCATGGAAGGCCACAGTGGAGCAGAGATCCACCTGCTGCCCATGGAAGACCCCAGGCCAGAGGAGGCGGATGCCTAAAAGAGGTTGCAATCCCAGGAGAAGCCCATGCTGGAGCAGGGCCCTAACAGTACCTGTGGAGACAGGAGTCCACACTGGAACAGGTTTGCTGGCAGGAATTGTGACCCTGCAGGGGACCTATGCTGGAATAGCCTGCTCCCGAAGGACTGCAGTCTGTGAAAGGGATACATGCTGTAGCAATTTGTGAAGAACTGCAGCCCGAAGGAAGGGCTCACGTTGGAGAAGCTCGTGGAGGACTGTCTCATGTTGGAGGGACCCCACACTGGAGCAGGGGAAGAATGTGAGGAGTCTTGCCCCTGAGGAGGAAGGAGTGGCAGGGACAATGCGTGATGAGTGGACTGCAGTGCCCCATTCCCCATCCCCCTTTGCTGCCTGGGAGGAGGTAGACAATTACGCAGTGAGATTAAGGCCAGGAAGAAGAGAAGAATGGGGGCAAGGTGTTTTTAAGATTTGGTTTTGTTCCTCATTATCATATTCCAATCTGATTGGTAATAAATTAAACTGATTTCCCCAAGTCAAGTCTGTGTTGCCTATGATGGTAACAGGTGAGTGATCTCTCCCTGTCCTTATCTTGACCCACCACTTTTCCTTATATTTTCTCTCCCTTGCCCAGCTGAGGAAGGGGAGTTATAGAGCGGCTTTGGGGGGCATCTGGCATCCAGATAACATCAGTCCACTGGATTCCATTAGAAAATGGCATTGTCAGGGTGAATGACGTAATACACACTACTGATGATGCAGACGGGAGAATAAACATTGCTTAGTGGCTTTTCTGTTAAGTAAAATCCAAACCATGTTGTTTCCCAGAAACATTTAAGCCCTCCTCAGCCCCATGATTCACACCTGCTGGAAATATCTGATTAGGCTCCTAGCCAAGTCACCCAAATGCTCCGAGCTTGCCCATTTGCTTTAAAAGGATTTCATCTGACTAGTGCAGATGTTTGTAGCTGAGAGAATGTTCTAGATGCTATCTCTAACTAAAGGAGAGAAACAGGCACTTCCACAGCATGATTCTCCCCATCATAAACAAACAGAAAAACAACAACCAAACAGAGCACTCGCTCCAACTGCGGGCTCCACTGATGAGAGAGGGAACATGTGGCGGCCAGCATAAATTTAACTCATTGCCTAACAAGTGAGATGAGACCTACTATCTCTTGATGGCAGCCACACTTGTTCCTTTCCTTTCCCTGGAGAAAAGTCAATAGGGATGCAGCTATTTTCTTATTACAGCGAGGTGCCCAAACTGACCTAGCACAGGACACCGAGCTGCGGAGAGCCCTGCCTGCAGCCGTTCCGGTGGCTGGGGGTTGGAAGGGCCTCCCCTGACTGTGGCATCTACTCATCCATTCACATGGCTTTTGAGTAACACGAGGCACCTCCTCTTCCCTCGAGGACTAAACACATTGCTTTTCTTATGTTCCCAGCTCTCACCACTGCTGATGACCTGTTGCAGGTTTCTCTTCTGCGCAGCACAGTATCCTAATTATCATGTCCTAATTAGTGTATTAATCCTAATGCAGCCTGAATACATTCCACTGAAATCAGGAATGAAGGGGTTGAGTAAAATTTGCAAAGGGCAATTTCTGCATAATTTGTATTTTGTTTGCTTGATTCATTTTAATTTAAAGGTACCACAATTACACCCACCAGATAGGTAGCTCCAGGTTCTTGACCTAATTATGGGAAGGAAGAGCCCTACTTGGGCTTTGGTCTGTTTTCCAGGTTTCAGTGGAGCTTGTCAGGTTAATTACAGTTTTGAAGCTACCATCACCATCATAGCAGGTGACATGAGCATTTACTGTTATGGACATTTAAACCTTTGGTCTTCAGATATGCAACTCAGTGACAATCCTTCCTCTGCACGTCCTGGCTAGTCACTTGCTGGCAATGAATGTTGATTCTCAGCCTATAGAGGCAGGTCTAGAAACAAATGTTTCTCATAATTTTTCTAGACAATATTCCAAAGGTTACAGACAACTTGGAATAGTTTGAAGAATAGCCTTTTGAAATACAGACATGAAAATGAAGCTCTGATTACCTATGCTATGTGGCAGACACCTCTCTCAGCTCTGGGGTAGATTGTGGGTTGTAAAACCACATGAATTTTCATGCGATGTCCCTGGAAAATGCTCACACATTGATTTTGTGTGCATGTAGACTGAACACGGCATGGAGACATTTTTGTTCCCCAGTATTCAAAGCATTTTGTTAGAAGAAAAGTGGGAAAATAAATGTCTGGGAGGAATAAGCAGATGTTTGCTGTTAAAGATCAGCATGTTATACAATCGAGTATACAATAACTGCTTTTAAATATAAACTAACTTCTGACCAATGTTTTTCAATGTACTGTGAAATCTGCATGTCATTCCTTTTGTCATTTGCAAGTAAACACCCACTGGAGTGTTTTATAGTTTGTAAAATATGAAAAGGGCTTTGTTCGTAAGAGACTCCTTTGATTTACTGTAAGATGAAAACCTATGTGCCAGAAGTTTTTTGTTCTCTTAATCAGAACTGAGCAAACTTTTCTTCGGCTTGACCGCTCTGATCTCATTGCCTAAACATACTAGCAAACAGCTAACAATTGTGGTGGCTTTTTTTTCCTCTTTTAACATAGCTTTCTTTCCCTCTGGATGGGGCAGATGTTGGAGACTGGCTTCAGCAGCCAGGAAAGGCATCTTTATCTCCTGAGAGGCCTACAGAGCTTGAACCCACAAAAACAACGATAATGAGGAAGCTTTCAAAAATAAACAGAGCAAATGGGTGCATCTTCCTTTTCCCAGTGCCTCTGTGCCAGATACAAATGCTTAGCTACTGCGTTGAGTCAGCAGTTGAAGCTATAAAAGCTATGTTAGGTTTGCTAAGGTGGACAAAAACCCCCTCACAACTGTTGTCAAAAATTTCACTGAAGGACAGGCGTCCCTTCAAGGAAGAATTCACATACTCCTGAAGCAAATGGACCAACACTGAGGGAAGTATCCAGTATCTGAGGAATTTACCGTGTTGAAGATGATCTACAACAACCTACATTCAGACACCCAAATGAAACCTGGGGCATGTGGTCCACACGGTGAAAGTTGTACAAAGAGCAGCAGTGTCATCACCCACACTCTGGCGATGGCATCTGGACAGACACGGTGGCACTGACTACAGACTAGCTGGCCAGACAGCTTTGAGAGTATGACGATTATCTCGCTTCCCATGTGGGCCTGTGTCTCGGCCATTGTCAAAAAAATGTCTGAGCAAGCTGAGGAGGGTGGGTCATCCTCACGCCTACCGAGGCCTCATCTATGAAGGGTCAGCCTTGTTCTGTTCAAGAGAAAAGGTAACAGTGTTGCATACCAAGTATGATCCTGTGATTCTTCCTGTGTGACCATGAGGAAGAGGGATTGTGAACCTACCTGGAGGCTAGAAACTTGGATACAGGAACTGAAAAGAAAAATAACAGTCCAAAAGCATCCATCCAGGAAAATTACTGCTCCAGTGTCCGTTGAGTAGAGTAGAAGGACTGATTGTACTTTTGACCCTGACAAAGAGGCTTCTGTTTTGCAGTTACAAATATTATACAAATAATGAAGACTCCAACCAGGAATAGAGGGGCCCTGCTTTTGGCCAGTGGAGGAAAGGGACAACTGGATTTAGTGGGCAGTGGGGATCAGATGGCCTGGCTTATCAGCCCCACAGGAATATAAAGCTCTAGTGGACACCTGCACACAATGTACCCTAGTGTCATCAGACTATAAAGGGGCAGAATCCATCTGCATTTCTTGAGTAACAGGAGGATCCCAAAAACTGTCTGGTTTGTAGGCTGAGGTAAGTTTAACTGGGAATGAGTGGCAAAAGCATCCGACTCTGACTGGTATGGAGTCTCCGTGCATCGTTGGCATAGATCACTTCAGGAGAGAGTACTTCAAAGACCCAAGACGGCACTGGTGGGTGCACAGTAAGATGCCTTTAGTACAGGGAAGATTAAACAGCTGTCTAGCTTGCCTGGTCTCTCAGGTGATCTGTCTGTGGTTTGGTTGCTGTGTTTAAAGAAAAGCAGATTCCAGCTGCTACCATGACAATGCACTGGTGACGATATCACACCAATTGAGCCTCCCTGGTTTCCATCCACATGTTGATCTGGTGACTGGACAGCCCAGAAGTGATCAACAGGACCTGCTCACCCTTGGCCTGCTCACCATATGGCCAGTGTGAAAGTCTAACAGAGAGTGGAGACTAACAGTGGACTATGGTGGCCTGAATGAAGTCATGCTGTGGTGAGTGCTGCTGTACCAGACATGCTGGAACTCCAAAATGAGCTGGAGTCAAAGGCTGCCAAGTGGCACACAACCATTTATATTGCCAGGGAGTTTTTCTTGATGCCCCTGGCTGCAGAGTGCAGTTTGCTTTCAGTTGTAGGGGTATCGAGTACACCTGGAATTGACTGCCCCAGGGTGGAAACACAGCCCTACCATTTGTAGCTGGGTCTGTTGTAGGGTAAAGCAGTCACAAACAATTTTCATCAAGTTGCAGGAACTCCTTTGGTTGGTTATTAATTGTGCATTAGCAGCAGCTGGGCCAGGTATGCCTTGCTTAGCAAGGCAATTGTCAGGAAACAGATGACAGGGGCCGTATCAAGCAGGGGTCAGGGACAATCAAGTAAAAGTTTTAGTATTTTCTGGGGTTGAATAACTGGTATAGATTGGAAGGGGTAGGGGAGATATGGAATGAAAATGCCATGTGCAAAGCTTTCTTCTTCACAGAGACTTTTCACCCAGTTTTTTAGCAAAGCTGCCTTTTGCATGGTGTCCTACTGGATTTGAGTTTAAAAAGGGGAGATAAAAATAATCTTCTTTATGTTCTGTGACAAGATCACTGAAAAAGTGATTTAAGAGGATATGATAAACATATGTTTATCATATGTACATATGAGCAGAGGAGACTTCTCACCCTAGAGGAAGAACTAAATTACAGGAGAAATTCCCAGGGGCCTGGAGGAAATTTGGTTCTTCTGCTCGTTTTTAAGCATTATTCTCAGGAGTCCCCACATAGACACAAAAAGGGGTGGTAAAAGATGAATTATGTGCTGGAACAATAGCTGGGTTTTAAAAGGAGTTTATGTGTGGCTCAGCAGGACTTTGCGTTAGATCATTCCCTGAGAACCTGCTGGGTGTTACAGCCTGGCACCAGGCAGTTCTGGGTGTATGACTACAGCCCTGAACAAAGCTAAGCTTTGATTTAAACATCTAAGAAGATGTCCGGAACTCAGAAGAAGAGCTACAGTAGTTAGCATGCTGGCTAGCAAACATAAGACTCCTCATTACTTAGGGTTTGGAGATGTAATTTCATTCTTATAGGGTAAAAAGCCATTTCTTTCCATTGAGATGCCAGATCTGCTTAACCCCATAGTTTCCAAATAAGTGCTTGCTGCTGTTTTTGCTCATTATTATAAAATGTGATGGTTAGAGATCTGCAAAGAGAGGTAATTTCAGTAATACCAGTAATTTCATTAAACAATGATATAGCATAGTGTGTGAGCTGATGACCCAGGCCTTCACTTGGAGGAGACACAGGGTTTGCTCACCTTTCCTAATCCAAGTCCTGTATTTTCTGTGGAACGTTCATTGGATAAGAGTCCTTAGAAAAGGCACTGGAAAAAGCATCCACAGGTGTCTGTGTTAAGCATTGAGCTGGAAACCAGCCACCCCACAGAAAGCATGAATACCTAGTACAGCCTGCTGAACTCTGCAGCTGGGGTGGCTGCAAGCCTCAGAGCTGGCTGCACACAGGTAAAGTCCATAAAAACAACCCAAGTGCTTATAATTTACCTGGAGATCAGTAAAGCATCTCCCTTCATCTTTCTGGTGTCCTGACATAATCAGTTTTAGGCTCAGGAAGGAATACATAAAGTTCCATGGATCCTGCTCTGTTAGGAATAGGCCAAGCACCTTGGCACTCTTGAGTGCCAAGCGCTATATTCACCTTCATGTTCTAATTCTGTGATCCATCTAGCTTTTAATGCCAAATGTAGGTGCTTGGTTAACTCCCTCCTAAGCAGCTGAAATGAAGAGTCTTGTCCTGTAATCTCTGGTCCCACAACTGTTTGCGTGGCACTGAGCAGCCACCAGCACCTGCTCCACGTGCTGTGGCACCCCTGCACTGCCTGGGCACCCACCACCCTCTTCTGCCCCTTTTAGACTTTCTGTGCTTTGTCTGAATCTGAGTGCTCTGTGCAGCTGCGAAGCTGCAGCTGATGACAAGAGCTTGACTGCTTTGCCCGTGCTGATGAGACGGAATCCGAATGCTCCAGGAGATTTACAGGCATAGGAATAAAGTGGCACAACAATCTGAAGCTGACAATGACTGTGTTTGTGCAGCCACTTAAAAAGCCTACCCGAATAATTTGAGAGCTAAAAATGAATGTTTCTGAGCACTTTCATGGCCACAGAACAATTTTAGCATCTTGCTAATTGCATATTTTGCAGAAACAAATGCTTTTGGCTCAGGGAAATGCAACCACAGAATGCAGTGCTCATTATTGACATTACAGTCCCGCTGTCTTGGGTGCCTTATTTCAGGAGAGAGATGCTTCTTAAAACAATTTTCAGTCAAACCCTGACCTTCCAACTACCTAGTGTCTTTGTGACTGCCTGCACACAGGATGCCATAGTCTTTGAAGAGTTGCTCTTTCAAGAACTGAAAGGGCAAATCCAAGTCAATAGTTACCTTTATTTCACAGATGGAGATTTGTTAATTTCTTTACCCAAGCTCTCTATCCCAGTTTTCATGACAGCAGAGAGCTCAATCCAGTGCTCTTCTGTTCAGTGCCATCACCACAGTCATCCTGTTATTAAAATTTCAGTGCGTGGCAAAGTCAACATGTTTATGTCAACATTGCTTGATTTTGTGCTAATAGGCTCAGTTAAGTGCATTACTTCCTATGGTGAATCTTCCCTTATTTGGGGAAAAAAGTGAGCTTAAAGCCTGTGCTGCTTCTTTTTAGCAGGGTTTTTTAGAAGAGCAAGGAAGGGGAGGGAGTTTGAGTTGTATAGGTTAGACCCATCTGGCAAAGTTTGATGTACACACTTCTGTCTGTGAAGGATGCCTTAAAACTAGTTAATTCAAGCATAAACTGTGCTTACAAGGTGTCCTATAAGATTATAGCTTAAAGGTATACATTTCTTTGATCTTGGAAATTCTACATAAGTTTATGTAAGGACAACTTTGACTTCAGGAATTCTGTTATTAAGGTATTCATATTATTTCCTGTTCATTGTTTTGGTTTGTTTGTGGGGTGGTTTTTTAACAATTATAAGAAAAGGATGTTTTGAGTGAGGATTGAAATAGCTAGAAATCTTCCTTACTGCTCCAAAGCACTCAGAGGAGACAGATTATCATGCAGTCAGACCTGCTCTGTGAGCTTGACTTGACTGATGTAACTTGAAAACAATAATGCACACAAACAAGAATCTGAACTCCTTCCCTTAGGGTTTCCTGCCCTGGTCTCTTGCTTGAAGAGACAATTCACATTTTTCATCTCTCTTAAAACAAATTAGTCCCACATGCCAGCATGACTTAGTGGTTATGTAGTAATTATCACGAATATTTATGCAGGTTTTCAATAGGTAAGCCTGGCATGAGTGATCAGGATTTATGCTCCTGTGAAGTTTTGTCCTACCTCCTGCTTAAAAACATCATTTAGTTGCTACTGAAATGGTTTCTGCTTGGCTTGAATTTAATCAAGATTTTTGTGCGATCTGCATTATTTTTCTTACTGCAAATGAGAATTTTAGGTGCCTTTTAATTAATGTTTGACTAACCTATCTATTTGCATGTGTTAAGGCTGCATTTTGTTTGAAAGTCACAGACTTTATCTTTGTGTGTCTAAATGTGGCTGTTAAGTCATAAAAATGAGATTTGAATTGAAAGAGAGAGTAAATCAGAGCTAAAGAGTAAGGTGCTGCCTCTGCAGCACTCTCCATGCTAAAACACAAAGAATTTATCTGCCTATTTTGTTCACTTCAGTCCTTCTGACGTAGCCACTGTTTATTTTGCTGGTTTTGTTTGTTTGTTTGTTTTTCTGTTTAAAAAAGCAAGACCACTCTTTCATCTTCTAAATCCGATTCTGGTGTCTCTTCAAATGAGCAAACTTTTGTAAATGGCTTCAGATTACTTTGGTTTTTTTGCAATTAAATATCAATTTTTCTTATCCAGCTCAGCTCTATTTTGATGTATCAACCAAAGGTCTGGAATTACTTACTTTCCTCACTGACAATAAAAAGAAACCTTTTGTTTTGGCTTGTGATTCCTTTGAAACTGTAGTGTGTAGAAAATCTTATCTCAGGTTTTGTGCAGTGGAGAAGTTCCTTTAGTATTTTTTTTACCTTTAACAGACTTTGTCTGCTACATATCTGTTAATCAAGTGTGTACGTCTGTCTTGCTCTCTAGTGTTGTCACAGGGTACTGCTAAATTACTGCCCCTGTGTTTATTTTTTCCTAAACAAAGACTTTTTTCAGTCAGGTTTTTGTGGCAGAGCTTACACACAAAGCATCTAGGACTTGGTGCCACGTGGCAAGCACTTTCTCTTCTAGCTGTGCTGAGGAGAGCTCTGCACTTGAACTCATGCCTGTAGCAATTTAATATGAGAAATGAAGATTTCACGTGCTTGACTGCAGCACAAGAAGCCTAAACCAACTCCTTCCAAAAGCTGAAACCATGTGGTCCAGCTCTTGCCCTAGTGAACTACTCTGTGGCAAGTTTTCAAGAGAACTATCTTCGGCTAGTCTTATTTTATTTTTTGACTTGTCTACTCTGCTTTCTTTCTCGATTTCCTTCATTTTCTCACATCTGTTTTTTACTTTTCCATGCTTGCTTTCTGTGTCCTCATATTCCTTTAACCTTCCTTTTTTTCTCCTTTGCCCTTGTCCCATTCAATTATATTCTCTCTCCCCTCTCTCATTCTTTCCTTCCTTGTTCCTTGCCATCCCCCCATATTATTCTGGTTTTCGTACCCCCACACCTACTCTCTTCAGCCTGCTCTGCTGCTGTAGTTGGCAGCTGATCTCTGTCAGGCAGCCCAGCCAAAATTTAAGTTAAAGATGGATTTTTTGGTTGTGTTTTTTTTTTCTTTTCTTTTTTTTTTCTTTTAAACCAACTGGACTAGTAATAATTGCAGTTTGTCGCACACTCTCGGTGGGAAGTGTTTTGTGAGTAAATCTCAGTCAATCATAATCTGGCACTGTAATAAGGACCTTGTTTAGTCTAGGGGCACTAAATAAATTGGCCTTACATCTTTGCTTTCAAGCTGTATTTGAGCCGTGTTTTGTAATTGCCATTTGCATGCCAGAGGGATTGCGTAGGGGCGCTACTCAGATCAAAGCTGCATTCATCTGGGCTTGGGTGTATTAGCTGCAATTAGTAATGTAATTTGAGGAGACAATGCCACATTTGTGGGATGAACTGAAACTACAGCAGCACTTTAGCAAAAAAAGCAATGTTGATGCAGTCTGTTTCTCTACCAGTAGCAGAGACTAATTGCAGTGGGAGGTATTTATGCTATACACATGAAATCCCCTGACATATTTCCAAACTAGCAAGAAATACTAACTTAAACTTCAGGCACTTCAGAGCTATGCCTCTCACCAAATGGGAAGAAAGCACTGCAAGGAGAGGACATTTGCTTTGTGGGTTACGAGGGGACATGAGAGATAAGTGTCCACAAGTCAGAGACAGAGGCAAGAGGGTTTGGGTTGTATTTCAGGTTCCTGTCTGTTTTCTCATTAGTTGGTTACTGCTTTTCCGCTTCCAACGACAGTCCTGCTTGGATATTGTTTTTGATTCTGAGGAGAAAAAAAAAGCCAAGTCAGCAACCTTTCATTTCACCTGTCCCTTTAAAAGACAAAAATTAAATGTTATGCATTTTGGTAGGTGATTGTTTTGGCTTTACTCTGTCATCTTGGTCCTCTCTCTATCCTCTGTAATTCTTTCCGGCTCTGACCCAGTGTACAGCAGGGAAGATGGTAGCGGACCCTGAGGAAACTACAGATCCAATGGTTACAGCCTTGCAAAGTATGGCTGTGTGTGAGGAAGGTCAATAATGAGGTCGCTAAAGGTGAGATTATGAGTACTGTAGAGTGTGGCAATTGCAGACAAATTGTGCCTTAAACTTGCAGTAGTCTTTATCAATGCAAAGGTATCCAATGGAACGTGTCTTTTGGATATGCACGTTCAAGCGGCTACATTGTTTCAAATTCCAGACGTCCTCATATTTGGCTACGGAAAAAAGCATTTTGGGTTGAGTACTATAGGTCGTGCTTGTGCATCCCAAGAAGTGAGCTCAAGTGTGATGTATCTTTAAAAAACCAAAATGGGTCCAAGGGAATAGTTCCTGTTGGACTTGTCTGACATGGATGGTTTTTTCAGTTGTCTCAAACCCATCTCCACATGATATGTGGAAGTAGCACAGAGACAGTAGGTACCTGTCTGTGATCTTTTTACAGATCCCAGACATAGGTATCTGTATGTGGTCTCAATAAAGGCCATTACAGAATTGTAATTCAGGTTGGGAGTCACCTCAGATCACCTGGTCCAAACCCCTGCTCAGAGCAGGGCCAGCTGGGAATTGCATCAGGCTAGAGATGTTGTGTCTGGGCAAGTGTGAACACCTGTGAGGATCAAGACTCCATACCTTCCTTCAACACTTGGTCCAGTGTTCCACCATACCCATGATAAATCCCTTGTTCCCCCTTCTGACTGTATTGGAGTATCTCTTGTTGTGGTTGATGTCTTCTGCTTGTTTTTGTATTTCTGTGCACCTGCTGGAAGAGTATGGCCCCCTCTTCTCTGTACCTTGCCTTTAGGTGCACCCACTGCAATGGCAGCAAAGAAGGAAGAATAAAAGCAAGGAAGGGAAAAATCTGGGTGTTGCTTAAACCTGGTAATGAGTACACACTGCTAAAGCAGGGACAGTACCAATGACTGTGGAAAGCCCTACAGCGAGGCTCAGATCACCTGGATGGCTCCTCTCCTTCTAAAAGACCAGCATGAGAAGGCAATGGAAATGCCCAGTTTAAAGAGATATAACTGGGGTTGGATAGGAAAAGGGAAGGGGAAGCCCCGCAGCAAACTAATTCTTAAAATGGGTAGATTTGGTTAGCGCAAATGTGCTTGTGGACTGGGCTTCTGCTCTCCTTTGAATGCACTAAACATTACATAAAAATGAAAATATATTGAACTGATGTTCTTCCTTGCATCTGGAATAAAATATGGAAAGAAGAAGAGGAACTAAGGAAAACGATTGTTACCAAAAATCAGCTTCCCTGAGCAGAAAAAGTTACAATTTATTATCTTTTGTACACAGATGCATTACTCTTACAGTGTTAATTACAGTACTGTTTTAATCTTCTTATTGTTTTGGCATTTATATTTCTGTTTGCAGGTTTTCAATTCAAAAATCTGACACTTTGCTTTTGAAAAAGGTATTGTATCTCATGATTGTCAATTACTTCTCAATAATAAACATTTTCCTTCTGCAAAGGTCCATTGGTGGTAGACGTATTTATGTAAGCCAAGCAATTTGGAACTAGCTCAGGGTCTGCAGTAAAATGCTCAGCCAAATGGTGTTGATAGTAAATGGAATCTTTTTTTTTTTTTAATGTATTTTTAAATGGGTAGATCACAATGGTGGCTGAGAAATCTTTGTTGTTCCCTTCTCTCCCATCAGCAGCACTCATATCCAGGCTGAATAAATCCTTTAACGGCATTCTTTGCTCAGGGCTGTTTGATGTGGTTCCAACAGCTTCAAACACAGGAGGCATCCAAACTGCTGTAAGTTAAAAAGGCTGAAACTCCACCATCATGGGAGTCCAGAGGGGCAGTGGGGCAGCTTGGCAGTGCCTTGCAGGACCAAGGATGCACACACACAGAGTCCTTCTGCCCTGCCACTCTCCAACACTCTTGGAGCATCTTTCCTGGGAGTCAGGGCTGCTGGAGAGGCCAGCAGGGTGGTGGCAAGGTGCAGTGAGCATTGGGAGTGCAATGGGACAGACTATCTGCTTGTTGGAGAGTGCTGCTGGAGCGAATGACAGCGATGCGTGTGCCCTGGCTCTGCTGAAAGCAGTGTTTGTGTGGAGCTGCGGTCCCTGCTCACTGCGCTGTACTAACGAGTCCATCTGCAAGAAGGTGGAGAAGGTGAAGGTGACAGCCGAGACACAGGGAGCAGGGTCACGTTGTCACTGTTGTGTCCGTGAGACTCTTTCCTCAGGTGGTGGCTTGGGGATGTATGGTTCCTGTGGGTTTTGTTGTAGTTTGGCAGTTGGTTCCTAATGTCACTAAACCCAGTGGTTTGGTAGCCTGATGACTGTGAATGGGCTGTGCCTATTCAGAAGCTGCAGCCAAGAAATGGACAGATGACTGGAGCAGGAAAGGCCAGAGGAAAGGCAGCCTGGTGACCACGAGCACCTTTCCTGGATGGAAGGTGATACCTCTGCACAGCACAGGTAATTTGTGAGTGCAGCATCTCCCCCTGCAGCAGGAGGTCCTGGGGAGTCCAACTTGAGGGGCAAACAGATGGTTGGAATCTTCAGCCTCAATCATCCGTTTCCAAGACCTAGGCTGGCTGCAGCACACTGATATTCCCTCAAAGCAAGGCATTCTCTCTGATGGCTGTGCAAATGAAAAAGCTCATTTTAACAACAAAATTCCCAAGTAAGAAACCTCAAATAATTAGAGGAAATCACCACAGAGGTATACAATATCTGGTTAAAGACGTTGCTGAAAACTGAGCAGATTATGATTGTTATACGTGGTTAAACTGGGCCACTAATATTAAGACTGTTCAAAACACAAAATAAATTTTCTTCTGTCAGAGCTTGTGGTTTGGTGTTCACACGTTCTAGGCTCCAGTTAAATTATTTACTGTATTATTTAATGCCTTTCAGCTGTCACTCACACAAAACAATCCCTTGAATGATCTACCAGCAAATAAAGGCAACACTTGTCCGAGGTGGAGTTGGGCCAGGAGTACAAAACCCAGTGTGCCAAGATACACAGGAGCAATCACGTAACCTCCTGTGACCCACACTTGGTACTCAGAAAAGGGAAGGCCACACAGCTGTGACTGTATCTGTGAAAACACGTCATTTGAAATATACTGAGACATTCATTCTGCTGTTGGGCTTTTGTGAGTAGTTGCCTTTACAAAGGCTTGTATCACAAGCATGCTGCAGTTCTGTGCCCTTATGAACTCTGTTCCTGTTCTTCAAAAGATGTGAATTTTTGAATTTTTGAAATCCTTCACAATAGCTTTTTAAATTTCTACTTCTTACATAGCGACAGGCTGAGGAGAAACAGTTGCCGTGGGACAATGAAAAATACACTTCGGGAGCAAGGAAGGAAATAAAAAAGCTACTGCTCTTCTCAAATTATACATTTTAGGGTTTGACATGGCCTTGAATTCCCTTCCTTGTCTTTGACAAACTGAAGTCATGGCATATGACCAAATATCAGTGTGTGAACAGCACCTCTCTGTCATTACTCAGCTTCCTCCATCTCTGGAGTGAAATTGTAGATGCATTCAGAAATGAAATACCTGCATTAGGATTTGGCTTCAGTTTTGGGGTTGTTCATCACTTTATATGTTTAAGACCAGACGAAGCTATTAGACCAGATCTAAGATGACCACAGTGTGGAAGGAACCAAAACCTTTTCTTGCTATTTCTCTATGACCTATTTTTTAGCTAACACCGTATCTTTTAGAAGGTCCTGCTTTTAAGACCAGATGATGAAAATCTGCTGCAGTCCCAGGTAAAACCTAACACTTACTTAATCCACCATGTACCCTGGTTCTAGTCTGAAAGTTCTCTAGATTCAATTTTTCAGGCCCAGCAGTCATTTTTGTGAAAGGGAGTTGGTTTTGAAAATAGCTGAAGACCTGGATGGTTTTTGAAGTAGCTGGGATACCTTTTAAAGATCACCTCCCTTCTGCTGATCTGTCAGAGAGCTGTTCAAACTCACTTATTCAGCAGAAAACTGCTTGTTTTTTCTGATGAGGATAGTGTATGGGATGAAGAAAAGACCTCTCTTTCAGCAGCAGGGAGTGTTTTGGGCAGCCCAACCAGTACTCCTGAAACATGTTTGAAGTCTCTCACTGTTTCACACACTTTTCTACGATTCTGAATAGCTCTTGGAACTTTCTTCTGAATTCTCATAAATTTTCTGTGATCTCTTGGATTATGCATACTGGAAGCAGACTGGTTTTTTCCTGGAACTAGTGCTACACGTCCTTAATAACAAGGTCTTTAATTCTGTCAGAGAAAATTACATCAGCTTCACTGAGAGGTCCTCTCTTGCCCTTTCCTGTAAGCTATGATTGAGTACTGCCTGAAAAGGAAGACAGCCACTGTCAGCTTCTCATCATTGCTCCCCTCTGTACTTTGATGGGTAACTCAGCTGGGAGAGCTCTGCTAAACTGGGAAAAGCAGGCAGGATCAAACTGCTTGAGCTGGCTCTGAGCCTGGGACAGCCTCTATGACTTGGCTAACGCTGCTGGCCCAGAACAGCCTGAAAGTCAAATAAACTTCCACACATTCAGAAGTTACTTCTAGGCTCCAAATACACTCTATAAAAGAGCCAAGCTATGTTTGTGCCGTGTAGCTGTGTTTTCAGATCCGAAGCCGGGGGGGCAGCAGCTTTATAGCTACACTCCAGTTTCACAGCAAAATAATTTATCTCTAGTAACTTCATAGATATGAAACAGCAGAGTTGTATCGCTGTCTGTTTATAAGAGGAGGAACCCTGAGTGTAGTGTTACACAACAGATAGGAAGGTGGCAGTAATAATGAAGTTTTAATTGCTGTTAATTGCTTGCCAAGGTTTTAGAAGATTCTCCCCCTGCCTTGCCAATTTCAAAGGGATGTTCACTATCTTATCTTTTTGAGACCTTAACTGTTGTGCTGAGGACAGACATGCTTTGCTACCTCCCAGTTAGCCACTTTTTTCCATGTAATTATTCCCTTTAAATTTTCTGGAATGTGGAAGGTGACACATACAAAAGGAATGCATTTTGCTAGGAGGGGAAGCAGAGTTAGAAAGAAACACAGGGTTTTGCATTCCTCTTTCAATCAAGAGATGTTCAGCAGGTCTTTTCTTTTATCTTAAACTCTTCCAGAACAACCTTTGCAATGGCTATTAGAGCACTGCAGCCCAGTCAGAGCTGTTGCATGATGATATGTTAAATAATGAACTTAAAAAATGAACAGGAATCTAAATACCTAACTACCCTGATGGCACTTCTTGGGTACTTTCTGTACTTAATAGCTCACTTTTTTTTTCTTAAGGGTTCATGTCACCCATTTTCTTCAGAGAAGACTGCTGTCTCAAGCAGGATAGACTCATCCAAGTGATCAAAACGTATTTCAGTCAAAATACTAACCAACAAACTATTTTCTTATTGTTCTCTAAATACCCAAGCAAATATCACATCCAAGGCATTTTGCTGGCCGCATTGTTGCAACTCCTCTTGCTTGTGGGTGGTCCACGAGGTGTTCAAAAACGCTGTAGTACTATTGTACTTCCAGGGACAAGTGCAGAGTTAAACATGGTGTTTCTGCAGTATTTATTGAATTGCTCCTCTAAAAAGACCAAAAGTGGCGTATCCTAAACAAATGCAAATCTTGGGGATTTCAGTTACTTGGGATCTATTTGATTATTTGTTTGTTCATTTGTTTTTTTGACTTTACTATGTTTGAAGACAAATCAAAAAAAGGAGGCATAGTAGAGAGGAAAAACCTAAATTTGATGAAAGGCTGGGAGAGTTGGGGTTATTCAGCTTGGAGAAGACTCTGGGAAGACCTTATTGCAGCCTTTCCATATATAAAGGGGGCTTATATACTTTTTACCAGGTCCTGTAGTGACAGGGGCAATGGTTTTAAAATTAAAGAGGGTAGGTTTAGATTGGACCTAAAGTAGAAATTCTTGACTGTGAGGGTGGTGAGACACTGGAACAGGTTGCCCAGAGAAGTTGTAGAGGCTCCATCCCTGGAAGTGCTCCAGGTCAGGTTGGATGGGGCTCTGAACAACCTGGTTCAGTGGAAGGTGTCACTACCCATGGCAGGGGGAGTTGGAACTAGATGATCTTTAAGGTCCTTTCCAACCCAAACCATTCTGTGGTTCTGTATTACTAAATCATGTATTGTAAAGATGTTCAGGAACAACTACAAAAACCCTCAGTGACCCGTTTCAGCTCCCTGGCGGCAACCAAGACGCACTTCCGGTGGCCACTGTGCACACTGCACCTGGTGTTGCTGCCCATTCTCAAACACCAGCTGGTGGGGTCCTCTGGTGTTGGGGGAAGTTCCTGCTCTCACTAATCACAGGGGCACATGGAAAGGAATAGAAACTCCAAACTCACCTTTCCCTAGAAATCCCTTACATCTCATTTTAAAGTGGATTGCTGTAAGTTGTGACATCTAAACCACTCAGGACCCCTCAACTGTCAAACTAGGTTAGCATTTCAGCTGCATTTTGAGCACAGTTGATTCCTTTTAGGAATAAGCCTTGGAGGTGGAACTATCACTACTGAGTCAGTCTTACACATGATAAATACAGTGAAGCAGTACAGTCAATTCCAAGTGTCTGTTTCAGAGAATACTCTCTTTATTGTGGCTGTAGCTGTAAAAGATGAGAAATCTTTATGCCTTTACACAAAAGAGTGGTTTTAAAAACACTGAGTGGCTTGTGCTAAACATTCATTTAACTTTTTTAACAGTGACACCATCTGGAAGATGTACACCTTTGGCAACCACTCTCCAGATAGACCAAGGGAGAGGTGGTACCCACAGTGGCCATTGAAGGGTGGAATTGTGCATCCTGAGAACAGCCACGACCTTAATTAAATGCTCAGACTTTCAGCTGGATTACCCTAATTTGAAGCAAGCCGGAGTCAGGCACACAAGCAGATCCTGGAGTAGCTAAGTTTGTCCAAAAAATTCTGGCAATTTGTAGTAGGAGGACTGGGGAAAATGCCAGCTCAGGGTCATGGCAGGCTCCATTTGGGCAAGGCTCCTGCAAGCTAGGGATGATGGATAGCACAGAAACTTGATGCACAAGGTATAAACACTGTGGGGTAGCCTTTCCAAATACTGCCTGCTGGAGAATTTTTGGAGTCCCACTGGTCCTTGCCTAGGAGTGAGGCTCACTGGGATGTCTGCACAGGTAGGACACGATACAAGTGGAGCATGCTGATTAAGGGATATATATAATTAAGAGTTGTAAAGTCAAACACTCAGAGCAGGCAAAACCAGCTAGCTCTGTAAACTCTGTGCAGTGCCCCAGTGCCAGCTCTCCAGCCGTAAAATCCCCCAAGCATATGCCAGGAAACGAAGTGTTAGAAACACTTGTGAGGATGTCCCTCATAAACAGCTGAATTGCTTTTGAGCTATGGTTTGGCCAGACAGGGTATGTGTGTTAGATCCTCTGAAAAAATTCACATTTCCATGGAAAGATTTCTGAAACGAGGCTGCTTCTCATGGGCTATGTGGAAAGGGATTAAAATGCAACCTCTGTAACTAATATGAATAATAGAATATGCTTTTCTAAGTCAAAAATATGGAGTGGGGCTTTTTTTAGCTTAAAATTATAAGGGTTCATTGAAATTGAACTTCAGAAAGCCACAGAGATAAGAAATAAAGCTTCTCAGATCTGAATGCATGCCTCTTCCAAACCTTGCTGTTCTCCCAGCCTGTTTGCTCTGTGTCCAGTTCAGCTTTGCACTGTTGCTGAGTGTGGGTGAACTTGAATGGCTGGACTTGGCTGCTGCCCCCAGCCAGCACCAAGGAGTGTGCAGTCAGTGTGCTCCAGCAGAAGCTGGGTGCTGGGAGCCACTGAGAGACTGGTGTGTGGCTCAGCAGCCATCCTGTCAGAAAGATGCAAGAAAAAATAAACAGCAACTGGACACATTTCACTTGAAATTTTTTTTTAACTAGATGCTTTTCTGTTTAAAGAGTCACGTGAGCAAATCTTGCTGGCATATTTTAGAGCTGGAGAGGGTGTCAGTGGTTTAATCAGGGTCTTAAGCTTTGGCTGTGTCCTGGCTAATCATAACACCTCTTCACCTCGCTGAACACCAAGTTATATTCACACTGCAAGGTTTGTGGGATTTAGTAGGATTTAATCCCTGTAATGGATGAGAGCACTTTCGACTGATTCAGTTTCTCTAGGCTTGAGCTGAACTGACTGCAAGACCTAGAGCTGCCATGAAGCCACGTCTCTGAGCGATGCCTCAACACCCACTCACACATTCCCCCTGCCACAATGCAGTGCTGTGGGCAGTGCAGGCACTGGGGGAATCCTGGCATAACTTCAGGCCATTTCAGTCAGCTCCCTCCCTGCTGCTGCCAGATCTCCCCTCAGTATCTGCAAGTAGGAATTTTTTTCCTCAGTAGGCAATCCCAGTAGAACAGGTGATGTAGGCAAGTGAGAGGAAAGGAAAGGTAACAAATCTGTCCAGCAGAAACAAAGCTGATGTTTTTTAATTAATAGCAGTAAGTCTGGCCAAAGCTTTGAGTCTGGCTTTTGGAGTTTGAAACTTATAAGCAGTGAGTCATCTGGAACAATTTTGAATTTTTTCCTTTATAATTTTTTTTCCTTAATATTCCTTGAAATGCAGCTGAAGCTGGAAGAAGAACAGCTGGACCATTCAGTCACACCACATGGGGAAAGCGTGCTGAGTCCCAGCAGACAGCGCTGCCTTCTGGTCAGACAGACCCCGTGAGCAGCCCCCAGTGCGTGTGGCGGTGCTGGGCCCTGCTGCCCCCGCTACCTCTGCTTTGCAGGTGGTACCAGCACAGGCTGCCAATTCATGCATAGCATGAACAAGAAAAAGCCACAATTCTCTCCAGCTCCCCAGCCAGGTGAAGGTCTGAAGAGGCACTGAAAGAGATATGTTTGAAATCCAGCAGCATAGGACAGAGCCAACCTAAAATGAAAATTAAAAAAAAACAACCAAAAAACCAGAAAAGCATGTGGATCAGTTCAGTAATGGCAGCAGTACAAAAAAGGCAGTTAGCCCTTAGGGTGTCTGTTTCTGCTTTCTTTGTGTGCCTTGTGGATTTGTCCTTTGAACTGTCGCGCACACCTGGACATAGCAGGATGCCAGCATTAGATACCCAAATTACCAAGCACCATTAGAAACCCTTTGTAAAGCTATAATTTTGTCAGTTGCAAAGATTGAGATTTCTTGGATAGAGCTGTAGCAATTTCACCTTTTATGTTCTTCTACTCGATCTGATCACCTTACAGCTGCTGCTCACAAGCGCAATGTTTGGCATCTTGCTCTGGCTAACTACAAACTTTCCAAATATCATTGAAAAGGCAGTTTCTGTCTGACCTATTGTAGCGGATCCATATTTTGACCTTTTCTTGTTATTTTTAAATAATTTTCATCTCTGGCACAATTTTTTTTCCTCATATGTATGTCCTGTCCAGTGACAGAGTGTGATACATTCTGTAGTTTATTTTCAAATGGCAAAATTGCTTCCAACTTCCAAATGGACTTTTTCTGGAAAATTCAGGTCTTCTTTTACCATTCTCACGGACTTTTAACCTAAAACTCTGACATCAAGGATGTCAGAGTCATGTCATGTCTCTACACAGGAAACTTTGTGTTCCCACTGGCAAAGCCATGGAAATTTTGTGTAGAAAATTTATGTTATTTAAGAAATGGAGTTGTGTTACAGCGTGCACTTTGAGGACTATTTTTTCCTTTTGTAACCTTTCTGATGATATTCTCATGATTAATGATATTTCCAAAAATCAGTGGTGAAACTCTGAAAACAAAACAGCAGCATTAAGTGTCTTTAGGGCAAGTAGCAAAAAATTTACTCCATATAAAAGGATACACTTGCTATTTTTCAGGAAGCACTTGCTAAGAAATTAACAGGAGCAGAAAAAGTTCAGCCAAAATATCTGAAGAATTTTAAGTAAGAAATTTCTGTGCTTTTTACTGTATCGTGACAAACCACTTAATCTTTGCTACAGAAAGAAAAAAAAGCATTCAAATGTGACATTCATATTTGTACACAGCTCCTGGGGCATTATCAGACATAGAGAGCAGCTACACATTTAAATTCAACCTAATATTAATCTCCTCCTTTCATCATTTTAAAGAAAAGTATCAAAAAACGTTTCCTTCATCAAGACCTCCCCCCAGGTTTACATCACCCAAGTGTTTTCTCCTCTGCCTCAGGCTGCCTCTTTTCCATCTTTTTTTGATCTGAATAGGGTGCTTTTGGGACAGCACTGACTGTGGGCAGAAGCTGAGCACCTTTCCTGCCCACATCTCCTCTTGCTGGCCTCGGTGAAGGGAAAAGCCCAGCTCTTATGCTTCCAACTATATGTTACTTATTTTTTTGTCTCCCAGATAATAAGATTGCCAGAACTACAGTATAGCAAGGGTCAGTAATAATTCATTGGATATTTACTGTTCTTCAGTGCAGACAGAAACCACGTTTCCTGCTTCAAAGCCACATCAAATTACAAATCATGTAGCCCTTGACTGTTGCAAGAGGCAGCACCCAAACCTTCTACAGTCTGATCACAACACAACACAGGACCATCACCCTTGAACAGGAAACATGGCCAGGGCTGGACTATTACCTGCTGGGACAGAAGCTCAGAGAAGAATACTTGGAGAACCTGAGGCGTCACGAACCGTGCACACCATCTTGGCTGACTGGCGGTGCCGGGGGAAGGGAGGACGTGGTGGAGGACGAGTACAGGGAGCGAAACATGCGGCCTTCCATGTTATCCCCTCCTTGGCAAAGGCACAGGAAGAAGTTGCTCTTCAGAAATATTTTTAGGAACTGTGGGGCTAAAAGCAGACACAGGGAAACCAACCCCACAGTGCCACTGTTTTATGAGGGTGCTCTAGAAAAGCCATCGTCCCAACCCAGCGCTGACGAGACCGCAGGAGGCCACACAGAGCAGTACTGAAAAAACTAAAGCAGCATCTTTATTTTATACATAACTGTCAGTATAAAAAGTTTATTACATAAGAGCTGTTCTGTTTACAATATATTATACTGCTTCAAGCTGATGCAGAAACTTCATACATTATAGCTCTGCTTTGTTTACAAAATATTATGTCGGTTAAATGGCACCATTGAAGTTTCTTTTTAATACACAAAACTGTAAAGGCAAAAATAACACTGAATTGAGTTATTCCGTTTTTAAATTAGGCAACTTACTTATTTATTTTTCTTAGGGAAAAGTCTAAATACACAATTTGTAAAAATTTGTGAAATGCACCCTTCTTTTGTCTTAGGCAAATTACATCTGTAGTCATGGAAGTAATTCAGGGTTACCATCTACAAGGTTTTCTGCTTGAATATTGTTGCTTAATTTTTGGAAAATATTTGCAGCTATATAACCAAAAAGGAAGTTTATATGTAACTGAAGTATAGTACAAAACACCATCCAAAGCACTGAAAGAAGAAGCCTATATAATCATGCTACAGAAGTATTTATAAAACTTAAAAGGAATAGTAAGTGTCAGCTCAGTGGTTTATAATGAAGCTAATAAAATTCCAGCTGGTAATCTCAACTGTAATGAACAGCATTTTAACATTCAATCCATGAGAGGTTAATGAAGGCTGTGAACTTTGTGTAACACGAACCATTTCAGATGTTGGAGTTCACCAGATATAATTGGATTCGGGTGGAACATGCCTCTCCTCGGTCCTTTTCGGTGAGGGCGTGTGCTGCCTGTGCTTGCTGCCTGCTGGCCTCAGGGCGCTCAGACCGCTGGCTCCATACCCTGAAAAATTATCCAGTTCAAGAAAAAAGAACCCACAGAAGTGGGCTCATGATCCACAGCTAGTATTTCAAGTGGAAATCGTCTCACCCATTTGAATAAATGATTTTACTTTGCCTTACAAAAGTGCTCACGCCTCTCTGTTACCCCTCAGGATGAAGGAAATCCTGCCAGACAGAAAGATCTTGACCTGACCAGGGAACCCAGGGACCTCAGCACACCCAGGCTGTCACTCAGCCCTGGGTTCACCTGTGTATCCCCCACACCAGGTGGGTGACACTCATGATGATCTGCCAGCAAAAGGCTCTGGAATGGTGCATAAGCAACCCCCTGGGGAGAATCTGCACCAGCTACCCGAGCTGGGCTTTGGTTTATGGCTGAATGCAAAGAAAAAGAACAGCAGTGACCATAAACACCTGGCAGGGGAAAAAAAAGCAGTCTAAAATAGGCTTAGTAGAGCTTTGTTGTAGAAAATGAAAGTGAACAATAAAAATGGAATCCAAAGTATTATGTTGTAATTCTTTATAGGTTCATTTACCCATCTCATTACTTAAAGCTCATGGAAATTACTTTGGAAAACTGAGTCCCCTGTTCAATTTTTTAACCACTTCTTTTTAAGAAAACAGCTTTACCAAGGAGCCATTCATTTGATCAAATATGAAACAAGTCTCTCAAGTTAACTATAAATCTCCTCTCAAGATCTGGTGATGTTTGGTTTCAGCTGAAAAGAGTGAATTGCAGTGCATGCACATGTATGGACACTTAAAATGGGGGTGAATTTTGCCCAAATGTCCGTTTCACGGTTTCTTTGCTGAATACACAGAAAGTTTTGCAGTACTAAACACAGCAGGACTGTAGCCAAACTCCCAGCAATGAAGGATGCAAAATCTTGGAGTTGACAATAATGTGAGACTATTGACTTCTCATGACAAGGCAGGTATGAGCTTTGGTTTTGTTGTACAGGTAATTATTTCTTTGGTGATGGTCACCTAGAAGTATGTATTTGTTTTCATTTGCTATCTGAGTTCTTTACAAGAAGAGTGTGACAGGAAGAAAAATTCATACTGAGCTTATGAACTATAGTTCATATTGGTTCCTTTTCATATATCTTTTTTTCTAACCATAACTTATATTAATTGTATTTCTCCTTCAGAGAATACCATGAATACTTAAACACAAATCCACTAGGTAACAACAGAAAAGCAGACTCCCAACTTTCACAGCAAGCCTAATTTTCACAGCAAAATCCATCTTAGTTGGATAATACTCAGTTTTTAATGAAAATACTGTATTTATTCTAATACATTTTGATGTGACAAAAACCATATGCATCAACAGGTTTTAATAAAAGTGAACATTCAGTTGAGGCTGCAACGTAAGGTTCACATTTCTTACGGCTGATGGGTTTTGTAGCTGCAAAATTTTTCAACTTTTTTATGATTGACGCATAAAACATAACATGTGAATTGGTAGCCAACAGTGATAAATATTAGTATCTTATGGGAGTATATAAAGATTGTATATTGAAGATCTGCTGTTACAGTACTGTTGCATATGAATCATAAAATTAAATCTGAAATTCTTACTGGATATATCCAATTGTATTTCAAATAATTATACAGTATCATTTTAAGCCCAATGAAATGATCAGTTGCTACTATAGATGGCAAATGGACCAATAAGCACAACAGAAATTCATTTTGAGAACTTAAACTTTGCTTTGGGGCAAAGTATTTTGTATGCTGTGGAACACGGGTGGGAAGAGGAGGAGAAAGCTGTGAAGTTGCTAAGCACAAATCTTGCATAATTCTTCAGGTTTTCCCCAAAATTTCTAAAGGACATTATATTTTTTTCTGAATTTTAATCAGTTTTAAAACCTGTCAGAGTTTTACTTTTAAAAATGCCTACCCAACATTTCAAAGCTATCGGATATTACTGAGGAGTATTGAAGGGCTTGGATCCCTTCCATACTATGGGTGGAAGACATGCAAGGTCCTCCTCTGATGGATACCGGATTCTGGAATTTCTAATACAAAAATGATCTTGGTAAAATACTTTCAAATTATTATGAGTTTTTTTAAAGTAGGTAAAATTACAGAGTATTGAAAACCTTTGTTTTATTGCTTGGATTAAAGATTAGAAAAAAGGAGTGCAGTATCATTAATGATGCTGGAAAGGCTATTGAAGCAGTCATTTCTGTATAGCATTAGGTGTGTAGCACCTCAAATTCGACTCTCAGGGTTTGTTTCTCACTTACTTTTATTGCAGTGTCTCCCGTGCCAGCCTTCTTTGCACTGGCATTTGTTGGGCTCCACACAGGTGCCGTACAGGCCACAGCTGGGTTCACAAACAGCTGTAAAAAGTGAGCGCACACACCTGACCTCTTGACATTTCATCCAGAGACAGTCACACATTTGCTTTCTCTGCTGTTTCACTCGATGGGTTGGTCCTGGCACAGGCTGAGGCTCTCAAAGTAAATCTATGCCTTTGCACTGAGCGCAATCAGAGCCCTGAAACAGTCCACCCCCACTCTTTACCTGCAAGCGTGGCTCAGCATCTGGCAGAGAGAATCAGGTTTTACAGCAGAGCTAAGCATCCACCAGAACCAGTGGGAGAAGGAGAGTAGTCCCCAGGACGCCTCTCACAAAGTGTTCTCATTGTATTTTAACATGGCAAAGTATTGACATTTTTTTAAGCATTTCTGTATTACTAAGCTGCTATTGCTGAGCTGACACACTGCTGTTTTATAAAAACTCAAGAGTACAGAAGAGACTGTGAGAACACTTCTATAAAAAAAAGCTTCTGGTTTCATCATTTCCCTGTCTGGTGTATGCTGTATGTCCAGAAAGTGAAATAACTTGAACTACTTTGACAACAATTAGTACTGACATTATGTAAAAAACGTACTGTACAGCGAGCTTGCTGTTCCCACAACAAGGACTGATGGAACGGCTTTGGTACTTACGCTTTGAACACAGGTCTCCCTGGTAGCCTTTGGAGCATTTGCATTTATTCTTACCAGTACATTTGCCTCCATTTCGACAGGGTTGATGGCATTTACCTAGAAATTGAAAACACAGAAACAATGGTCTTAGTCCCCTGTGCCTACTGGAGACAAGTGTCTGATGAGCTTGCTTTGTACCTGAAAAACTCATCGGATGTTAGAGTGTGCACTATGGATCCATCAGGAAGACTCTGCTGCAGGTCTGTGCTTCCAATTTATAAGCCTTCTTCTTTGAAAATATGGTAATAATCTGGCATGGACAAAGCCCGTGTGATCCTGCAGCTTTTGCCCAGATTTGTGCCAGCCCGACTCTTCAGAATCCCACATGTGACCGGTCAGTATTGACTCCTGCTCTCCTCACCCTTCACAGGGGAGGCAGCACTGCCCAGACTATGCGGTTCCAAGAGCAGGATCCAAGCCTGAGGGGCCCTAGCACAAAAAAAATCTAGTGATATCTGAGAGCAATAAGGTAGTCAGGAACTGCCAGGTATGGCCGCTGCTTGCAGACAATAAACAGATTGGCTGGGCCTGTCAGCTTGTAGCACGGGCTGGGGAGCATCGTGGTGCTGTGGATGGTGCAATGAGGGATGTTCCACACAGCAGCTCAGAAACTAAAGGCACATTAAAAATACATGCCCTTCTTTCCTGTTTACAAAGAACAGAGCAACTTTGCTAACAGTAATTGGAACTGGCAGGTATTTTTCCAGGCTCTTGGTCTGGAAATTACTTTCCCTCACAAACAGGCTTTGCCAAAGGCATAGGCTGGGTCTGGTGGCGTTGTTGTAGGAAGTCTTGTTTGGCCCTGATGGCCTGGGACTGAGGAGGTCCCTGCTGGTGGAGGAGATCCACACTCAATTTCTTGCTGGGCATGACACACCAAGGACCTTCCTCAAACCTAACATCAAATGTCCCATCGTCAGACTGCCTATACCTTGTTAGAATTCATCTGCATTACTGAGCTAATTAAATCTTCACTCATCTCTAGGAAGGGAAGCACAGAGCCCATGAGCTCTCTCACTCCCAGGCTGAGGGAGGCTCACTTGTCACCTCCCTGGGCACTCTCAGGCCATCAGGAACTGCAACCTCACTTCCCTGCCACCTTGGTGCCCAGATGTACCAGTGCAGCTTTTCTCATTGTTGTCCAAAACCATTTTTTATCTTTTCTAATGCCACTACACTTCAGAGATTCTTCAGAAATGAGAAAAAAAGGCACCTTTCCTAGATTCAGCATGAATATTTACCTTAATCTGTGAGCAAAAAAAACCCCTGGAACCTGGGGCAGCAAACTGTCCCTTTCCCTTTCCCTTCTTTTCTTCTTTTTTTTTTTAAGAAAGGTATAAACTGAGACCTGCACATGATAATTTAAGCATCAACACTGGCTGGCTGTGCTGAAAGCCTCATTTCATGATCACAGACTGCCCTCTTGGGACCTCAACATCACAGGCAGTGCCTGCTCAGCCCTCAGCCCCTGCAGACCTCTGTGAAACATGTGTGTATTGTCAATATAAAGGAAACTCTCATTCCTATTGTATGTAATTATTTTAATAACCCTGAAACAAGTTTCATAAGCAGCTGATGGAACAAACTGTGCTAAGGAGAGTTTCTGTAAAAGCACAATTTCTCTGCAGGAGCCCCTGGGGAGGGAAAATTTAGGCATTCTAATTTGCAAACACTTGCATCCCAAGTAATTAACAACTGGAAAGAGCAATGCTAAAGAAATCCATGAATTTTCCTAGTTCTTCAAGTAAATCTGGAGGATATGGGTCAAGAGATGTGACACCAGCTTCCATCAAGTTGCAAAAGGCAAGCATTTGGCTCAGCACAGCTCAATTAACTTTGGACTAAGTGTCACAGAATGAAGGAAAGAGTAATAACTCTCTCTGTTTTTGACTGAGAAATGGAAAAAGCAACAAAACAGCTGGTGACAAGTAGGAGAGGAATACAAAGCAAAATAAAACTCTCTGGATTCAAAGTGAAACACTAATTAGAGACAAGGCAAACCTAGAAGTAGAAAAAAATCTGGAAGACTGTGAATGGTTGTTAGTGTTGTAGACGGGGTTCAGTACACTTCCCAGGAGTCTTACAGAGGGATTCAATTATTACACAAGCACTGAAAACCTATGCACAATCTTAAAAAAAAAAACAAACAAGAAAACCTTGCAATTTTCAGAAGATGGCTTTCTGCCTGTTGAAAGGTTTTCTCCCCTCATTATTTTAAGAATCCCAGGACTGAATGTAGCTGGCCCAAGATCTAAGAAAATGGACTCAGTTGTATTTCTGCTCTGGTGTTTCTAAGCCTCATCTAGATTTTTAGCAGTCTTCCACTGCTGTGGTGGTGCTGGTCCAGTGCCCAGAGGTGATGATAGCTGTCAATCACAGTCTAACAATTGCAGTCCTGGCTTTACAAGAGCGAAAGTAAGCGCATAGCTTTCCTTGCTCTCATTGACATGGTCCCAGTTTAGGTCTTAGCATACTGTCATCCTGAACTCGTTTTTCTTTCTTTTGTACAGGAACTAGCCTACTGCCTGTATTTTAATAAATTTAATTCGAGTTTCACAAGTAAGCCTTTTCTGGAAGTCAAAGCAGTTGCACTTACCCCAAGCAGCAGTAAACAAATATGAGCTTTAGTTCCTCAGATCAATTAAATGGCTTGCCCTTAATTATACATGCTGCAATAACAGTTCTAAGAATGCTCCTCAAAAAACCACCACCAACATAAAATACATGCTTCTCTCTTTAAATCAAACTTTAATCTTCATCTCAAAAACGTCAACAAAGTTGACTGTTTGGGGACTGAAGAAATAAATGGGGTTCTGCCAAATAGTCAAATTTGAACTTGATGTAAGCAAAGGTAAATCCAGTGAAAACCCACACTGTTGTTCTCGTGACATATGATCTGAATTTATATCAATGGGCAATCTTTATTAACTTAAAAAAAATAAAGCTTTGCTGCTTCTTTTTCCCTAAATTTTTAATGATGTAAAAAGGAGCTGCAAAACACCTTGTAATGCATAGAGATATGATGAAACATTTACATACACCTATTGTTAATCTACACATGAATACTGAGCAAAACGTAGGTCTTACTGTATCTGTGTATTTTCTTTGCACAGTAATTCACTTATTGTTGTGTATTGGCTGACAGCAAGTTAAGAGTTTATTTCCATGTGTTTGCAAAGTGATAAACACTTCCTAATCGTGAGAAGAACTTGTTTCTACTGATGCACATTAAAAAATCAGCATTTACATATCCTAGGCCAAGTACTGCTCTCCATGCTCCTGTGAAGGTGCTGGGGAATATCGGTGGGATTATTTACAGCAGGGAAAGCTTTCTTGCACAGTGTCCTGTTAGAAGTTCTAAGTCCAGGAAAAATGAGATCTGGTTGTACATTCTCAAGTTACCTTGTGAATGTAACTTTATATGTTACATGAAAGCTCTCAGCTCTTACAGTTCAATCCTCATTTTGCCACAAACTTTTTCATTCCCAAATTTTAGTAGCCCTTTCAGAGGTGTTGGCTCAAACCTTATCTGCTGTGCCCAAGTGTGATCTGCCATAATGCTTGAAAATAGATGCCCCCCACGGGCTTGGCATGGCAGCACATCTGTCTGCCACAGGGTATTGCCTCCATACTTACGGCTTGAGGCTTGTTACCAAGCCTGGTTACTTGTGAAAACAGAACAGGGCAGGGGGTGAGATGGTCCAGCAATGAATGAAACTTCTAAGTAGGACACTTGTCTGGACGCATGTGGCGCCTGACTCTGAGGGTCCCAAACTGCTGTGTGAGACCCTTGCTGTGAGCCCAGCAGAGGCAGGTCACATGTCATCATTCAGGCAGTGACACTAGAAAAAGCTGATGTAAATGAAAGCAAGCACGCAGAGATGCTACTCACTAATTTCACATTGGTCTCCTTCATAGCCTGAAGGACAAATGCATTTTCCCAGATAGAAACACGTCCCTCCATTGAAACAAGTTGTTGTACAGTTTGCTGAAACAAATAAAAGGGGAACGAACTAAGTCATTAATATGAACTAGGTCTAACTTGGACTTGATATTCTCTGCTGCCCATCATAAATAAACATTGAGTAGGTTGTAAAAGCAAGATTAACCTCTTTTCATCTGGTTTACAAAGTAAGACTGAAATGCAGTTATTCCTACATAATGCTTTACACGGGCACACACACAAGGCAATATAGAATGAGACAAACGAACAATACCTCAGTGAGCTCTCTCAGGACAGACTGTGCTACATCTTTATCAACCCCCACACATAAAGCTCATTGAAGGATTAAGGCACTATTGCTATTGAAACTGCCAGCGTCTGATAAAAGGAACACAACCTAGGACTGGAAGCTACTTCTACGAGCGGATTATTTCACTACAGTTCTTAAGTAATACTTTGACTAAAAAGAAACCATGAGTTTTTCTGTGTGGTGACATAGATGCAAATGCTCTGTCTTTCAGCTGCCAAATCACTTACATTGTGTTAGATGTGCCTTTTCACCAAACAGCTGGGATTCACATTAATCCTTCAAGACATTGGGAGCATTTAAGTGTGCATTTGAAGCATTTTCTAAATGTGGTAAAAGTCTGCTGAAAGACTAGATACAAGACATGAGGGCATTGACATCAACAGTTTGTGCAAAATAATAAGAAGGTTCCCATTATTTTGCTGAAAAGTCCTCTAGGACCTTTTGCATTCAGTCTTTACTTCATATAGACCTGCAACAAAACGTGCAGCACGACGTTCTGCTCTGCCATGAGCAGGTCAGTTGTATTTCTGCAGGAAACTACTTGTTTTTTTCTACATGGTAGCTTAGACTGTTCCAAATTACTGTTCTGAACAACTGATTGTTCATTTTTACCCTTCATGAGCCCCGATGAAGCAACAAAAAATGAATAGCTTGCATATTTTTTCATGTGCCCAGATGCAGCACATTAATGTACTAAATAATTAGTAAAATTAATTTTACTACAGGAAACTAGAGCTCAAATAGAGATTTTTTTTTTGTAATCTCCCCGAG